>QFDD01114663.1:0-25569 GCA_006871305.1 Vachellia collinsii
TCATTGTTATCTTTGTTCTCAGCATAAGTGTTGGGTGTTAGATGATTATGAAACTTCTATCTTTCATATTTACAAAGAAAAATCATTCACTTGCTTGCCATGAGAATAAGAAGTTTGGTTGTGTGACAGAATGAGATGACATTTTGAGTTGAGCGAAAAGAAGTACAACAACTTGACAAGTTAAAGAAAAGAGGAATTCTTTTTAAAATTATATTTCTACCATTGTGATTTTGGCTGTGGACTGATTTTTTAACATGGGAAATAGTTAAATGTAGAGGACTAAACTTGATAAAACTGTTCTTCAACTTGTTTAATACTGTCTATATGTATAATATTATGTATATATAACTAGTTGGCAAAAGCATTTGGAGATTGCAATTTGCCACTGAGCTGTACTTAACCTACGAGAAACTCTTGAAACAGGAAGCTTGTTTCCAGAACGAGGCAACCTTTCCATGTCTTGTATAACTTTTTATATGATCACATTTAACAACATATAATGACATGCTGAGAAAATTCTTAAAATTGACCTCAATTTTTAATTTTTTTTAATCTCAACTTAGTGACAGTATTTTCACATTTATGTCATTGATGCTCTCCCATGGCATGTCCTTATGCGTTTTTTACTAACATGCTATTCTGACCGCTTCACTTACTATTTTAATTTTAATATTTGCAGTTTGCAAAATGTATTTTTATCAAAAAGTGGATTGATAATTATAAAAATAGGAACTCGGTTTTAATTATTAATTAACTTGTTAAAATAGATCTATAGAAAATAGATCTTAATACGAGATGGTGTGAGGCATTACACATGCTGCAGGTGGTAATGCCTACAGTGGAAGCTGACGTTGCATTTGGTCTTGGAAAGTTCAATCTGACCCGTGATGAAGTGAGATCAAGGGTATCAAGAGCCCTGCAGGCCGTGGGCATGTCTGACTACATGCAGGTATTGTGGGCCTAGACAACTCTGAAGGCTAATACACATTGACGGATTTCTATGAATGAATATTCCCTTTGCTGCAATTCTCAGAGATCTGTTCAAACTCTAAGTGGTGGTCAGAAGCAGAGGGTTGCCATTGCTGGTGCTTTAGCAGAAGCTTGTAAAGTTCTGTTGTTGGATGAGCTCACTACGTTCTTAGATGAAAAGGACCAGGTAATCAATTAGCCATTATTTTAATGAGATTCTCCGCTGCGTAGCACTAGAACCACTGAAAAGAAATGCAATAAATTGGGATAGCCCCTTGCTTGGAGGCTTAAAATTGGTCCTTAAGCCTATGACAATTCTCAGGCATTCAGTGGCATTCATTGTCAGCGGGGCAATGTCCAGTTTAGCACTATTACAACTCTGAGAGATATGGCTTGAATTTCTGAACAACTCTGCTATTTTAAAGCATAGCTTCTACTTTTCACGGTTCCAACTTATTAATAATAGGGAATTTTGATGAAAAGTTTCTGTTTGAAAGTTGTATTAGCCAAAAGAACATGATATATTTTTATTCGTATAAATTACCAGTACTCTGTAGAATTTTAAAGTACTGGTACTCAAATTCAGTTTCAAATATGAACTTTTTACTAATTTTTCCTAATAATATGCTGTGCAAGGCCAGTGATAACATGACAGATTGTTTGCTTCAATAAATTTTTTTAGGTTGGTGTTATCGAAGCAGTGAGGAACTCCCTGGATACCTCTGCAGGGGTTACAGCATTGTGGGTCACTCATCGTTTAGAAGAATTGAACTATGCTGATGGTGCTGTCTACATGGAGGATGGGAAAGTTGTGATGCGTGGGGATGCTGAAAGAATAAAAACTTTCATTGAAGCCAGGCAATCCGATTATATCAAACAGATAAATTCTTGAACAACTCCTTTCTCTTTCTGAAATTGCTTCCATTATTTTATAAAGCAAACACACACATTATTGTTGATTTTCCACCTTCTTCACTTCCTCTGCTATCCAATCGCCATATAACCTCAGTGCACAGCCCTGCACGTCAATCTACCTCGCTAGAGAATACCTCTACAAGCACCTATCCTCATATTCTTAGCATACTAAAGCAATTCCAATTGTTTTCAATATTTTTAAGTGGCTAGAATGTGCATTTGTTGTGCATGCAGAGGATTGTATATGTGCTTGTGTGTATGCACACTCATAAGTAGACATGCGAAGTCTACCCATAAAAACGAATGTGAATGCATAGGCACATCTATGTATAACGAGAGGATGGATTTAATGGTTGACAGGTAGAATAACCCTTTGGATATGTTTAGTCTGGGATCGTCCATTAAAAATTGAATCCACTTTGGTCCTATCGATTAGATCCATGATTTTTAATAGTTGAATTGGATGACAGTAAAATATGGCATCATGACAGGATAGTTGGTATACTATTGTCACTTAAATCTAAGAAAATGTTTGAATTTGATTGTAGCAAATACTCTCATGATCTTTGATGTAAGAATCATTTTGTAGTTCGATTTTTTCATTGAATCTTATATTAAGAAATAGAAGATTATTATTTAAATTTTTAAATATGCCATGTATTGTATCTATTTGCACGAAAGTTGATGCTATTTTAACAAAGGTTAAATGATATGTTTGATCTTTTAAATTTAAAAAGATTAAAAGTGCACATTTTAATTGAAGAGATCAAATTAAAATTTGATGTAAATTTAAATGGCTAGATGTATACTTTAATCTTTAACAAAGATATAGTAGATTTATAAATCACAAATATATCTAACTATTGATATTGAACCCTCTCGAAGTTCCAGAAATTTCATTTTCCCACATATTTTTTTGGAGTTATAATATCTCTAATCAGGAAAAAAATGACAATTGATCAATGATTTATTAGCCAGCTGAACTGAGCCTCTTATAATTTAAATTTTAAAAAAGATTAAATGGATAATTTTGCTAAAACATTCCGCCCACTGTTTTCTACTTTTGCCCGGTCATTAGCCCACCAGCCCTCATAGGCTAGGCATATTGAGATCAAGAATTCCCCCAGAAAGTCCTATAAAAGAAATGCTGAACATTTTAATAATTTTATATAATTAAAATTTGAAATTAAACTGGACATAATAATTGAATGTAGAGTTTATTGCAATAGACATACTAGATTTATGAGTTCATTTTTCATTTAAATGAAAAAAGACATCAAAGTAATTTCTTCTGCCATTCTAAGGGAAAAAAAGGGCATTCTAATTATAATTTTTAAGATACAAAAAAAATCACATAAGGTGAGATTTGGGTTCTCTCATATCCCCTTAGAATAAAAAAATTCATAGATAAATTTAAACCATTAAAATCTTACCTACACAATTCATATATGCAGAAAAAATAAAAAAAAACAATTAAATTTATAAAATATTATAATAATTTTATTAAATACTAAATTTGAATAATCAATTTTTTAATCTAAAGATGGATGGAGATGGGATACAGAGAAAGAGGAAGGAGGGAAGATGTACTTGAGCTTGTATTATGCAGCTGAAGTGGATGGCACATAATGAAAATTCAGTCAAACCAAGTTGCTATTAAAATAATTGTCAGTTTGGCCAAAAAAAAAAATTAAAATAATTGTCTGTATTCATTCCACTGGGTTGTTGGGAAGCTGCCGTTCTTCAAGTTGGAGAGTAACGGAAAGATTAGGAAAAGATGAAAGGTCACTAACATTTTTAGAAGGGCATTCAAAGCATCCCAAAAATTTGGCATGCCATGCACATGCCATTAACTCAGTGGATCTACCCCCATTTCCAGATTTCCTCAGTTCTAGAATATTTTTGAGGTCAAAGTCAAACACGTTCCCTCCCATCCTCAATAACATAACATCAAAACTCTGTTACCCTTACCATAACTGCTGCTCAAATGCTTGTTTTGGTCATTTTCATAAACAACACCTATTCAATTCACGTAAAATAAATTAACGGGGAAAATTAATTAAAAGTAATAAATGTGTAGGAAATATAACTTTTTTAAATATACCCTTATTTGTAAAGATGATAAATAGGAGAGAGATATACAATTAATTGTGGGTAAAAATAAAAAAAATGTATTAAATTTTTAGATAAAATAAAATTATTATTTATATATAGGACTAACTCCATGAGAGAGAATGTTGCTTATAAATATAATTCTAAGCACTGCCATTTTTGTTTATCTTGTGATTTTTTTTTTTTGATAATATTTATCTTGTGATTTTTAGTACTAGGCCATCAATCGTTAATGTGGATTAAGTTCAAATATCACAAGGTTGAATAAAAAATGGCTCTTTTAATATGTCTATTTCGCCCCTTATTTATATTTTTAAGGTAGTTGAATTTCTTTCATCTAATCAACACTTAGTATATTATAGAAGATCCCAAATTAGAAGGTAGGATGAATTTTTCGGTTTCGAAATAAATAAACATACATAAACTCCACATGGCACTTACCACAACTCATTCAAGAACAAGTACTCTTAAAACCATCCCTTAATAGGCTCTATCAATAGGATTAAAAAATCTTATCATGTGAGATTGGATCCTAACCACACCTTAAAAAAAGGCAAACAATTATGTTGATTGACTTGCCCATCAAAAACATGTCATGACCATTTAAATAGTATTATTAAGAATTTTAATGATCCTATCCAAGGATGTAGGACTTGTTCATTTTCTATTATCTAATGAGTTAATTTCGATTTTCTTCTCTTTTGTTAAATGCTGTAAGTCGTAAAAACATGCCAAGCCTTATATTTAAAATGTTTTTTTTATTAACAAGCTCTAACTATTTTTCTCTAGTTTTTAGTACTTGTAATTATATTGATTACTATTTTATGAATTCAGAAAATACATTTGGAAAAAATTTTCCTTAATTAGACTTGGCAGCGATAAAATCTAATCCGGTCATATAGTGGTATCAAAAATTACTATTTTGTGATTCAATTGCGTTTTTATTTATTATTAAATTATAATAAAATTATTTATTTTATAAATCATTTTTAAAAGTGTAATGACTAGTGAACAATTAGGAGACATAATAATATATCCATACCATTATGACCGCTAGAGCATTGCAACTTGCAAGTTTGGTTAATCAGATAAAAAAAATTATGAATAGTTGAGTGGAATAGAATGAACTTGATTTTTTTTTAAAAAAAAATTAAGATTGAATGTTCATGTTAAAAAATATAAAGAGAGTTATTTCTAATTAAATTTATATAATAGCGTGTAAAATAGAGGAAAAAAAATAAAATTTCATTTAAAAACTGTGCCTTAGAAAAAAGGATTGGGCATATCGCTTTCCGACAATTAAAATCTAAACTTCAGGGAAAGACAGCCAAACTCGTCTTTGATGGTGATGCTTAATTATGTCCCGTTCAAACCCGCGAAGGCAACTCTTCGCCATTTGGTAATATTCATAATTTGGGTTGGAACTGTGAAAGGTACAAGGAAGGAGTTGAAATTTCAGAAGCAAAGGACGACTTTTCTCTTCAAAATTTCAAATCTTCCACTCCTGTAGTAGCTTCTTTCTGATTCTTTCAGCGCCAACCTTCCCGAGAGTTCATATATTGAATTTCTTACTGTTCCTCCATCTCATATTTCATCCAAATTTCGATATTGTTTGATTATCATATGAAGTGCTGATTACAAATGGTTTTGTGAAGAAGGTGGGCGGGGTTCAAGAATTTCCGTTTCACATTTCTCTGGTGAGATCGATCCTGAGCTCCTCCACATCGTGATTGCCGGGGGACTGTGTAACGTGATGCTCATTCACACTGTCTGTTACGTCACTCCTTCTTCAAATTGCTCTTGAAGCCATAGCTAGATCCCATTCCACTGAGATTTACTTTTGCCTGGATTGCGCCTTTTGTAGCATGAAATGAAACCTTCTATTGGTGATGAGTTTGACTTGGAAAAAGGGGAGTCGGATAGGGAGAGAGATAAAGGTCAGCGAAATGCTAGGTCAGTTAGAGCCCACAATCAAGCACTCCTGTCTGGCTTTGCATATTGCCTGTCATCCTGCAGCATGATATTGATCAACAAGTTTGTACTTTCTAGTTATGATTTTAATGCTGGAATATCCTTGATGTTATACCAGGTAATTTACTTTAATCTCTTATTAATTTCTTGTAGCTGTTTATGCAGTGAATGTGTGTATCTAGTATAGTTAGTGAAGAAGAAGCTGATACTGGATTTTGACACTCTTGTTGATGCAGAACTTCATTTCAGTGATAGTAGTTTCTATGTTAAGCCTTCTGGGCTTAATATCAACAGAGCCATTAACATGGAAATTGATTAAGGTCTGGCTGCCTGTGAACGTTATATTTGTCGGGATGCTCATTACTAGCATGTTTAGGTATGTAGTTTTTAACCTCGTGGCTAACAAAGTGCCTTCTTTCTATTTCTGAATGGTATTTATACCATACTATATTTTTCTCGCAGGGATGTAGATATTTTCTGACTAGTTTTCTGCCCCTCACTGTCTCATACGCTTCTAGTTCTTTTAAATTTTAATTTCTTCTTGTGTTTTTTTTTTTTTGCCATTTTCCTATTTTTTAACAGTTAGGTTAGAATTCATGTAACATTAACCACAAAGTTAAATGAGTGCTCAGAGAGATTTGTTTTGGGGGAACGTGGTGTTATCATCAAATGGACAAAAATGTGTTGATATTTAGGGAAACTTTATTCTTATTTGGGGAATGTCAAGGTCATGAAGAATGCTAAGTTTCTATTATCAAACATGTCATCTACTATCTATGCCTCTGCCCGAGTCAGTGTATAGTCTCTAGACATGTGAATCAAGTAATTATAGCTTACAACAGCGTACTTTGTTCATTTCTCTCACTTTCTCTTGCTTTGATTGTATTGCTCATAATGGTTTACGCTATGTTGCAGTTTGAAATACATCAATGTAGCTATGGTGACGATCCTGAAGAACGTTACTAATGTCATAACAGCCCTTGGTGAGATGTATCTATTCAGGAAGCATCATGACAGCAGAGTCTGGGCTGCTCTGTTTTTAATGGTATTGTGAAGAACTTGATATGTGAATATCATGATCCCTTTTTTTGGCCATCCATGATCCCTTGGTTTTTGTTGTTTGGGACGCTGTTTTTAATCTAGAATCACGAGTTTCTTATGTAATACCTATTCTATTCATAATTTGTTACTTGAATACAACTATAGTCCTCTCTCCTTTTTCTTCACCTCCCTAGTTTTGTAATTTTTAAGTGTTGGATAGGGTTACTATGTCTGATATTTCAAACAAATATATTCAAATTTCCCTGGGTCTTACCTTTTTTTTTTGGAACATGACTTGGTCATGTGTTTCTTAATATCATTTTTTCACCGGCTTTCTCTTCCTTCCCTTTTTCTAGAGGGTTGTGTCAAAGTTTATGAAGTTTCACAGCTTTTCCAAATTAAGAAGTCAAATTTTTGTACAAGATATTTGTGGGACTATCGAGCTGATGTGTCCCATGTTTGGAACATTATGCATTTGCCTATGCAATAAGCATATATGACTTAGTAACTTTCAATTCTTAGCAACATATTCCGGATGTCTATTGTTTGCTTGATTCATTTGGTTTTTGCTGATATGGTTTTTTTGAAGATGATCTGCTTAATACATACTTCACAAAAAAAAAAAAAAACAAAATATGATTAATCAAAGTAATTGTATTACAAAAAAAAAAGTAATAATCTGAAAGGAGTGTTACGTTGTATTTTGCAGATCATTTCCGCAATATCTGGTGGGATTACCGATCTCTCTTTCCATGGAATTGGTTATGCTTGGCAGACAGTTAACTGTTTCTTAACTGCGTCATATTCTGTGAGTATAGTAGACTTGAACCTGTTGATCTATTAAGTCTCTCCTGATTTTAGTTTTCCCCTCTTTCCATTCTTTACCAGATGATTAATGAATGAAATTTCTATCAGCATAGTTATAACATGAAGCTTCATTAAATTTCTAATGTTTTGCTGGTTCTGTTTGCAATGTTGTGTTTCATATACAATTCATTGAAATAGGGCAAAAGGATCAATGAATTCAATATCATTTGCTATTACTTTTACATAGATTCACCTACATCTTTGTCTTGCTAAATTCCATCACATTTGTATGATAAGTATAATGGTCTTACATGTTGGGTCACTAATACTTCTGGCTGCTTCTCCTATGATCTGAACAACTGAAATTGATATGATCTGCTTAGCTTTATTGGTGTTGTGATTAAAATGTTTTTCTGGTACATCGTATTCTCTCTCCTTCTTTCTCAGTGGTAAGGACATCCTTCTTTAGACTGAGTGACATTGTAAAATTATAAGAAGATATGTTTTCTATGGGTGAATTTATTAGTATATTCAGTCAAGCTTTTCTTCTCAGACAAAAAATATTCCTGGTGAGAGCAGAGTCAATGCGTTTTGAGTTTTATGTGTTTCTGAATGGTTGCCAAACTCATTTTCCTCAAGTACTGCTGCATTTCGTTATTTTAAACAGCAACGGGTACCAAAGTTTAGTTTCAGTGTAAATGCATCAGATACTGTTTTGAAGTCTATATATTTATATGAGCATTAATTGTTAGCTTTAGGTTTACTAATTATTTGGTTGATTGAAATTTTTTGCTCCAGCTGACACTGCGTAAGGTCATGGATACAGCAAAGCTAGTTACAAAATCTGGAAACTTAAATGAGTTTTCAATGGTTTTGTTGAACAATAGCCTTTCTTTGCCTTTGGGATTCCTTATGATTTTCATTTTCAACGAGGTGGATTATCTCTTAACAACGTGAGTTTTCTCTCAATTTTTATTAAATGAAGTCAGTATCCAGTAATTTACATAATTACATATTCTGAGGAGCCTGTCTAATTTCATAGGTCAAGGTGTATCTTCAAGAGTGCATCCTAAGTTCACCCTTTACTTTCTTTCCTCTGTTAACATGTATCCTGAAACAAAATACAGCTTTGAAATTCTCTTCGTACTCTTTTCCATGGGCCGATCTTCTTATTAATATCAAAAGCTTGAAATAAATTGCCAGGCCACTTCTGAGATTGCCTAGCTTTTGGTTAGTGATGACATTAAGCGGATTTTTGGGTCTAGCCATCAGCTTTACTTCCATGTGGTTTCTTCATCAGACTAGCGCTACAACTTACAGGTAGGTTCAAATGTAGTCATGCTGTCCCCACTTACCTGTTATTGCAGATTTTATATTTGATTTCTCATGAGGATCTTAAAAATATGTTGTGTAATAGGAGTAAAGTTAACTAATAGTTAATAATTCACTTCTGATGTATTTTTTTTTTAAAAAAGAAAATCTGATTAGGGATTAATGTTTTCTTAACAACGAGTTGGGGAATGAACAATGTTGGTGATGGCTGTCAGTTTTTGATAATTCTGGTCTCTAATTCCATTCTATATATCTAGAGAGTATTGTAATTTGGATTAATGGTTTCATAATATGTCTAATCGCTTATTTTGCAATCTGTAGCCTTGTAGGTTCACTGAACAAAATCCCTCTTTCAGTTGCTGGCATCCTGCTCTTTAAAGTTCCTACCAGTTTGGAGAACTCTGCTAGCATCTTGTTTGGTCAGTTCTCCCTTCTCCGCAATATGTGACTTTAAGTTCAATTATCATGTTTCTGGGGGAAGGAATTCTATTATTATTATTATTGCTACGCACAGAACATAAGTACTGGATTGGATATACTGGATTAAACAATTTTTGGCTCGACTGAAGTTGAAGTGCTATTTTGCAGGTCTTCTGGCAGGAATATTTTTCGCTAGAGCCAAAATGAGGGAGAAATATCAACCTTGAAATTGAAAACCTAAACTAACTCTCAAACTTCTAATTCTGTAATTTTTTGTTGATCTTTTTTTTTTTTTACTGAGGGAATATAGGAGGCTATGTTTGGTAACCACTTCTGAAAAATACTTTCACACAAATCAAGATAAAACTTTCTCACATATTCATTTCAGATTATGTAAAATCACTTTCTAAAAGCTGTTCCCAAACATATCCTAAAAAATGTTCTTGGGTAAGATATGGATTTACCGAAAGAGAAAGAGAAAACTGCAATCTATTGCAATGGGGAATGGGCCCGTGGTTTAGGAAAAATGTTGTCACCAACTTTTTGCTATTTGGTTGTTTATCATGTAACTTGGTAGTCAGATGTATTGAAACGTTTGATTCAATATGGAGGTTCTCACGGTTATGGAATTGATGAATATTAACACGAGAAGTGCCTAAACTCTGATTGAAAGTATGCTGCATAAATTTCCACAAAATCCAGGTAAAACAACTTCAACAAGATTCAAATAATCAGCAGGACTCGAGAAATAATGCTATCTATATGTTCAAGTCATCTCATAGCACATATAATCATTGCAAATAATTACCATTCCATCCGTCGCTAATCATAAGAAAAAATCATCTAATTCATAGATACCAATATGTCAGAGTATTTTTTTTTTCAGTTTTGCCTTTAATTAACTTTCCATTTTTGTTCAATAAAATTTATTCGGAGAATTTTAGAAAAAGTATTTCAATTACTCCTAAAACCTTAGAAAGTTCCTTATAAATTGGGGATGCCACAACTCAAAATTGTGTGCTATAGTTAGGGATGGAGATGGCATAAGATATGATAATAGGAAAATAAAACATATTAATATATGCGATTATTTAAATTCTCAATCATCTACTCTCACAATTTGGTGTGTTCGGTTGAGTACATAATAAATCGAAGTTTAAATCTCTATTAAGATTTAGAAGAAGCGTTCATATTTAATACTCAATAGTATTTTGAACAAAATTATTTTTAATTAGCTTACAAATGAAATTGAAGAAAAGGTGATATATTACTTTAAGGAAACAAAAAGGAAAAATGCAAATATAGAAAAGTCTAAAGTGAATATTTAGTTTTTTAATTTTACATCAAATTTTAATTTGATCCCTTAAATTTAAAAATTGTATTTTTAATCCTTTTTTATTAAAACCATTAGTTTTATTTAATAAAAAATGTTAATTCAATTACCATTCTACAATTAAATGATATCAAAATATACTTAAATAGACTTATGTTTTTTATAAATCAATTTTTTATACTTTAGAACTCTTTCCAATTTTAAGTGCCTGAGTTCATTGAAGGATATGCTTTGATGAGATTTTAATTCATCATGTCTGTAGGCCAAAAATGATTCATTATAGGGTTAAATCTATTTTTGGCTTCTATAATTTATGCTGATTTGGGTTTTGATCTTTTAAGTTCACTTTGTCTAACATTGTTAATTTTTGTAGTCTAAAACATATGATTTTATCCTTATACTTTGAATATATTTTGGTTTTAGTTTTAATACCTTTGAATTTCAGTCCCTAAACTTAATTTGTTCAAACTACAGGATTAAAAATTTTAAACAAAGTAAACTTAAGAGGTTAAAACCATCATTTTTAAATTTTATGGATCAAATTTCAAATCAAGGTAAATTATATAGACCAAAATAAATTTAACATTTCATTATATCCTACAAATTTATAATTCTTTTTTTCAAATAATCTTATTCAACGCACATATTAAAAGAATTTTTGTGAATGAGGTAGTTCTCAATACAAATTATTTAAGGGGATCTTTTAAAAAAAATAAACATGTTGTAATAAATAACTTTATTAATATAATTCTTGTAGGAAAAGCAAAGTGCACCACGGGACCACGTATGTTTTGGAAATAACGAATATCCAATTTCTCGGTCATTCCAGTTCGCTGGTGAATTCTCTTATCCCCTAAACCCTTCTCCTGTCTTTCCCGCAAGGATGAGCAGAGTCACTGCAGCAAGAATTCCTAACAGAGTCATCGTCTTTACAATATGCAAAAAATGATCTTCTTCCTAATATTGATATTCATTTCGTGATTCAGTGGCTTAGCTGCTGAGAAATCTCTGCAATATTCATAATTTAATTTAATATGTTCACAGGCCTATCCTCTAACGTCATACTGGTTATAGGGTATTCCATGCTTTCTGCTTCATGGACTTGTATTGAACTTCTTCTAATTTCTGTAGAAGCAATCCGATTTTTCTATTTGTGTTGTCAGAGCTGCTGAATAAAGTGCTTAGAATTTCTGTTTTGAGCTTCTTTCTGTTTCGTATGGTTTGGTTTATTGTTAACTTTTGTTTTTGTAGTTGTGGCTCTGAATATCTGATATTAGAGGGGCGGGTTATAGGTATGCGCACATGGCTATAATTGAATCGATTGCCGATATTCCTCTGCAAGACCCATCTGAAGAGGAGTTTTGTTCTGCGGATTTGACATGGACCAAGTTTGGCAATGCCGAGCACCATGATGATGTTGCTCTTATTCCTTATGAACGGGTTGATTCTTTTATAATTGGTGAATGCGCTAATGTGCAATGCCCAACACGATTTCATATTGAGAGAGGAAGAAAACGGTCCCTGGGAACCTTAAAAGAATACAAGGACGATGAGTATCTGGAGTATAGGCTGTAAGTTTAACTTTCTAATAGATCTCTAAGTCTCTAAACACATTCAGTTATTCAAATGTTTGTTTTATTGTGATTAGCTGACAGTTTTTAGCTTTGAAAACTTACGCTCAATTTTTCATTCTTTTATTGAGTAGGATCTTTGAAAGTGTGAAATCATACTTCGCTTTGAAGTTACCTAATGTTTTAGCTTGTTCACAGAATCAAACTTTTTGTCTATACTCTTCCTCTTCTGGCTACCATCCTATTTTGGGCCTTATGCTTCGGTTATTGTCTATGTTTAGCAATCAACAGCTCACATCTGAATAGCAACCAAATAATTTAAATACGGCTGTTTTGGTGAAAACTGACCATTAGATCATTCATATTTACAATGCTTATGTTGTAACTTGAATCTTCTTGTTTGTGTAGGTACTGGTGTTCATTTGGTCCAGAAAATTATGGGGAAGGTGGAGGTATATTACCTAGTCGGAGATATCGACTCAACACCCGCAATCGTGCTGCTAGACCTCAATCAATGAGGGGTTGTACTTGTCATTTTGTTATTAAACGACTTTATGCCCATCCATCGCTTGCCCTTATCATATACAATGAGAGGCGCCATGTTAACAAGTCTGGTTTTGTCTGCCACGGTCCACTTGATAGAGATGCCATAGGACCAGGTGCCAAAAAAATTCCCTATATATGTAATGAAATTCAGCAGCAGACGATGTCTATGATTTATCTGGGCATTCCTGAAGAGAATATCTTGGAGAAACACATCGAAGGGATTGAACGTTATTGTGGTTCAAATGCAACAGTCAATAGCCTTGCTTATCAATACGTCCACAAACTAGGCATGATCATTAAAAGGTCCACCCATGAGCTGGATTTGGATGATCAAGCTAGCTTACGCATGTGGGTTGAGCGTAATAAAAAGTCTGTATTTTTTTATCAGGATACTTCAGATTCAGTCCCTTTTGTCTTGGGGATCCAAACAGAATGGCAGTTGCAACAAATGATCCGATTTGGTCATTGCAGTCTTGTTGCGGCCGACACGACATTTGGCATAAAGAGGCTTAAAGTAATTAATTTGTGATCTAGATTTTTTTTTTCCTCACAATATCTGAGTAAGAACTGAGTATCCTAATACAGTTATTGTTTCTCAATGGCAGTATCCCTTATTCTCACTTCTTGTTTTTGATTCAAGACAACATGCACTTCCAGTTGCATGGGTCATTACACGTAGCTTTGCAAAGCTTGATGTGTCCAAGTGGATGAAAGCTTTGACTAGTCGAGCTCATAGTGTTGAACCTGGTTGGAAAGTCAGTGGATTGTTAATTGATGATGCAGCAGCTGAAATTGATCTTCTGAGGCAAGATTTATTGTTTTACAAATGATTTTGGCCAAAAGTTTGCTTAATGTTATGTGATAAATATATAATTCTCTTACTATATCTGCTTTCTACAGAGATATATTTTGCTGTCCTATCCTATTTTCATTTTGGCGAATTCGTAGATCATGGTTAAGGAATATTGTAAAGAAATGCAGTAACATTGAGGTCCAGCGTGAGATTTTTAAGTGTCTTGGGACCATAGCATACAGCATTTGGCATGGAGTTGATGCATCTGTTGCCTTGGAACAATTTTTATTGGATTTTGTTGACCAAAAGGCCTTCATGGAATATTTCAAGGCTTCATGGATGCCTAAGCTTGGTTAGAATATTTCCTCTCTTGCACGCTAACTAAATCATCCGTCTAGCTGAACACATTGATATGCTTGCCTTGAAATTTTTGCTTCTGAAGTTGTTTGTGTCTTTGGTCATTGATTTATTAATTTTCTTTTCTCCTCACTTTGCTCATCTGGTTTGAACAGAAATGTGGCTTTCGACAATGAGAAATCTTCCTCTGGCTAGCCAAGAAGCTTCTGGTGCCATAGAGGCCTATCATGTGAAACTGAAAGCCAAACTTTTTGATGATTCACATCTTGGAGCGCTGCAAAGAGTTGATTGGTTAGTGTACAAGTTAACAACTGAGTTGCATTCAAGCTACTGGCTTGACCGTTATGCTGATGAAAGTGATTCTTTCCAGAATGTAAGGGAGGAATATATTGCCTCTACATCATGGCATCGTGCATTAAAAATTCCTGCCTCTGCCATCACCTTGGATGATAAAGACCATCTCTTTGCAAAAGTTGTAAGCCAGAAAGACAGCAGTGTAACACATTTAGTATGGAATCCAGGATCAGAATTTGCATTCTGTGATTGCTCTTGGTCAATGCAAGGCAATCTTTGCAAGCATGTTGTCAAGGTGAACATGATTTGTGGAAATCTTCCAGGTTATCAACCATCCATGTCTTTTCAGTCCTTTAAAGAGGTTTTGATGGATCTGTGGGCAAATCCAATGGATGATTCAGTTTCCCTGGATCTGTCGGTGGCTTGGACCCATCAGATGCTTGATCAAATTCAAAAACTTGTTGAATTGAATAACTCTAGTGATATTAGCACTGTTGTTAACAATATGCCTTTGAAATGGGTTGCCAGGCGAGTAAGAACCCACATCGGCAAACGATCAACAACTTTAGCTCTTCCTCCTGGTAACAGTAAAGCAAAAAGTGGAATTGTGCTTAAGAAGAGGCGGAAGAGAAGAAGATTGTCACGATTAAGATGACCTCAATGGTTGGTTGATAAAAAGTTCGTTCTGGGATGTTTTTGACTGATGCTAAGTTGATTCCTTTTAAAAATTTATACAATCGTTGCCTCTCCATATCAAGTCGAAGCATCTTTCAGAGATAACTATATACCCTGTGATTATGTTTGATGAGTCTTCAGGCATTCTTTTAAGTGGTCGCCTAAGATAAAGCATCTGTCAATATATATAGAAAATTGGAAGGAATTTTGTTAGAGTTTGATCATTTTCTGCCCCATTTTTATACAGCTAAGTGGTAAGTAGCGGATTTTATTTTTTTTTTAAGTTTTTCTCCGTCATACCAATTCCTCTCTCTTGAGCTTTGAAGTCTGTTCAAGTAGATAGTCAACTCTCAATGAGTAAGAAAGAGCATGGTGTAAGCTAATTCCATGTTGTTTATCTTCGTAATTTTCACATCAAGAATATTGTATATAGATTGTTTATTGGCGTATTCTTTGAAGCTGAAAGATTCATACAATTGCTGTGAGTTCTTAGCTAATTCCTCTGATGGGATTTTAGTAGAAATGTAATGGATATCAATGCTGGTTAAGAAAAACTTCCAAAAAGCCCATATATGAAACATTTTTTTTTTTGGTACAATGTATGAAACTATTTGAGCATTTGACAGCATTGAATCTCTATTGATGCAACATTTTTTAGTACTTTCGACAAACAGTGTGGGAGCCTGCTCTGAAGAGTGTCCCATAAGCTGTCATAAAATTGCAAATTGGAATACAAATGTGGCACAACGATGTACATTACCCACGAACTCATTTCACCAAGATGCACTCACACATTGATTCAATAAATAGTAAAACTGTAAAAAACCATTGCCACTATAATTCTGGAACTGACGTAACAATAGTTTTATATAGCTAGAAGTGAATGTTGTCCAATCCTGGCAAACTCAAGTCGTTAACGTTGTGAATTTCTGAGGCAGAGAGTGATGTGAGTCTCATCTTTAGCTTCTCTATTGATTCCAATGTATTATCAAATGGTGCAGATGTGAAGGAAGCCAACCCTGGATTTTGGCTGTTGTACACTGAGATAACTGTAGCAGCTTCAAAGCCTCGATTCAGAATGAAGTGGAACAAAGCTTTGGGAAACACAAACACTTCACCCGCACAGAGAAACTTCTGGAAAAGCTGGTTTTTGGTGTCAATGAATCCAACCACCAATTTACCTTTGGTGACAAAGATGATCTCAGTTGCTCTTGGATGATAATGGGGAGTTACAAGACCATCTGCATCAATATCAGTTCTACCAATGGAGAGTCCCAAAGTGTTCAGACCTGGAAACTCTGAAGCACCCACAATCTTCATGGACGAACAGAAAATGTTGTCAGTAGAACCAGCTTTGCTTAATTCTGAGGTTTTGAAATCTTGAGCTGTTATATTCTCTGGGTTCTTGCAGGGAAGACCATTGATGAATATGTTCTGCTTTTCAGGAGGAACTGCTGGACAAGAGTCTTGTAGATTATCACAGTCTGCCAAGCAAACCTTGATGCTGGTGAAGACAATAAAGAACACCGATGAAAGAAGGGCAAAGTATTTCATCTTGAATCTCCAATCAGTTGAATATCTTTTTGCTCTATTGTCTTTAACGGAAGATTAAATAGTCTTCTTATATATGTGTGTGTGTGTGCAAATATGTGGTCACATTGAGGCCTTGATGTGTTAGTGATGGAGTTGCAAGAAATACAAGTTATGGCAGTCTTGGAGTTCACTACTGGTTTTTGCAACTAAGAAAGTGCATTGCTTGGAAGAAACATAATCAAATTTGTTGGCTCCTGCCTCCAAGTCCTATACCTGTAATTCAAAGACTGATCTTTGATGGCTTGTCCGTTATCTTCGAAACCTGATGGCCCAATAATGTGAAAATTACATTTGTGGGCCACTATATCAAGGTAATGAGGTTAACATTCATTAGTATAGCGGCAGATGGCCCGATGCTATATGAGGAATGACTTAGTTGTTGAATAATTAGCAGATAAAAAAAAAAGGTATCCACTTTTAAAGGGTCAAATTCGAAAAAGGTATGCTGTCAATTTTTAGGCTATGTTTCTATTTGGGATGAGTTGTATCAGATGTGAAGTGCAAGGCTCTGACTTTTGATGTAGAAAGCAAAGTATGCATTTTGTATTGGTTTTGAATCATCTACAATTATATATTACAGTATAACAGGAGAGAATGTGATATAAAAAGAAAGAAAATGTGCTTGAAGTTTATTATAACTTCTTTTCGCATTCATATGTTGTTCTATGTGCGTGTGTGTGTCACTATGCATTATTTTATTTAGGCTACATTATACAGAAACTCCGTGAAGTTTATGTCATATGTAAATAATCTTCATAACCTCTGAAACTTTGCAATAAACCTCTTTGAACGTTTGCATTTATACAGATAACTTTTATACTATTAGTTTTGTTCATCACTTATTTGCAAATGGCTTAAAGTTGAAGGGGTTTATTTACATATAATTCAAAATTTCAAGGGTTATATGCGTAAAAATAAAGTTTAAGGGGTATAAAATTGATTTGGTTGGGATTATTTGTATAAACGTAAAAGTTTAGGAGAGTTTAATATAACGTTTTAAATATTAAGGAGGTTTTTTGACATATGGCAAAGTTAAAGAGGGGTTTTGTATAAATGAAACATATACGGTAGGCCATTTAAATTAGTTGTCTATCCATTTCTTTCTTTTCTTTTTAACTTTTTGTTTTTTCCTGGAGACATGATGCCTATCGTTTTCTCCTTTAAATATCAGATATATCTTATGAATGGCAATACCTCTTTTTTGACAAATAGCTTTTCTTGCAAGGGAAAAAAACAGTTGCAGTTAGCAAATAGCAATAAAAAATCTGTTGAAACATAGTTATAATAAATAACAAAAGAGCAATAGAGTCTCTTTTTTGGAAAGAATTTGAGCTGGTTTTCAGTTTTCTTTTTTTGTCCCGTTAACTTGGCGACTTGCCGTATTAAAAAATAACTGAGAAGTGATTATCCATCTATGTGGTAAATGTGTTTCTTGCGTCTATCTTTCTGAATCCTAAGTCTTCTATGTAATTACTATCTGGTGATAAGGTTGTTACAGTTACATGCTGTTGACTTCAAAACGAAGATTAAGGTATTCCTCATGAAGAAGTGAGTCACGCCTGAACTACCACTTTTATGCAGTTACATAAACTTTGGTTGTTGTCCCATCCAAATGCCATTATGATTTATGAAAAGCCAAGGTTTGGTTTCATATGTTTTTTTATAAACAGTCTTTTTTGTTTCGGGAAAAAAAATGTGTTTAACTTGCGATAAAGGGTTATTTCCATCTAAACCTGTGATCTTGTATTTAAATCACGGGTATGCAACCGCGATATTTATTCGAAGATGGCAAGATGCCCCCACTGTCGACAACCACTCCTGCAAGTTACATTAGTCTGTTGTCTGTATATCTGGTCTTACCATAATAGGATTCTTAAAAAGTGCTCGATATTGGTCAATTCATCGTAACAAAATGTGTTTAAGATTATGTGTTTAAAAAATAAAAAAGTTAAAATTTACTCAGAATAACACAAAAATGAGAAAATCTTTTTATATGTTTTATTATTATTTTTTTTGTTCGGCAAATTAAAGAACAGACAGAAAACATTGAATTAAAGAGCAAACTATTTCCTCACCCTTTACACCACCATTTTAGATATGTTTTCCAAAATAATGATTTAAACAGATTTTTTAAAAAAAAATTATTATCAAAACTTTATTTTAAAAAATGACTTTACGAAATTGTTCTAAGGACATAAAAGAAAGAATTAAATTCAACAATTTTCATTATTTATGATCAATGTGCATTGCCAACCGAGTTTTGATATGACAGTAAGAAAACTCATCCTTTACAATATGATGAATTACTACTGAGTTGCTTATTAGCCGCCCCTCTGACTGCTGGAATGAAACGGGGGCACATGATTGGACGGCCATGATGTCATGATATTTACCTAATACTCTAACCCTGACCCCACCCCCCGCGCGTTTTATAAGATTTTATTAAATTGTGGGTTTCTATATATTAAATAGGATAAATTAGAAAATTATTAAATTTAATATAGAGTTATATTTAAGGTTTTTTTTTCGTTCAGCTAAAATATAGTGAATGCATGTTGGGGAAACGAAAATATTGAATGTGTTTTATAAGATTTTACTCTTCTAGAATTGGAAAAATACATATTACATCTGGGTTAATATAATATTGGATTAAAGGTAAAAATGAGTTGGAAGTTTTCAACTATGAAAGTTTAAAAAATGGGTCAATTTTACCCAAAGTTTGAAAAGTGGGGCAATATCACTCATCCTAACTGTCAATGTTTATTAACTAAATTATGTAAGGGTTAAATTGTAAAATTAATCTGGAAGTTTTCTCTAAAGAATATTAGGTACTCAAAACTTGTCGTCTTTAATTATTTAACTTTTTTTCCACAACTTAGTTAGCAGAATATTATATTAAGGATTAAATGTGATATTTTTTAATTTATTTATATTAAAATGTCAAATTTTTAAAATGCCCTCCCCCAAAACAATTCCTCCCACTTAACCCATTCAATATATATCAAAGATTCATAGGAAAAACATTCAATGTTGTGTGAAAATCAAACCCAGCATTAATAATCAAATTGAAAATAATTTATTTCAATGTAAAATCAAAATCAATCGATCTCAAACAAAATTTACATTTGGGAAAAAATTAGATGGAGAAGCCAAAGAAGCTCCAAATCTCAACAAATTGTTGAAATCCAACAGAAGTGAATATAAAAAATTGTTGGACGTTAAATTAAGCCGGACCAAATCTAATAAAGAGAATGACAATTATTAGGAAATGATATTTTAGTAATTTTACTTTTCAACGGTATTTACATTTAAAAAAAAAATGCCATCTATTTTCTTTGATATAAGATAGAGTTAACTAACAATGAGAGACTAATAAATCTAAATAGTTCAAAGGGATATGAGTTCTTGGTGCTCAGTGCCCTTCAAAGAGAGCTTCCAGATCATTTTTACCCTTTATCCCTTATATAACTTGGTTAACAACATTGACTATTAGGTGTTTTGATAGATGGGGGATATTGCCCTTTTTTAAAAACTTTTGAGACAAAATTACCACATTTATTACACTTCTGAAGTAGAATCTCCCCTTGAAAACTTATAGGTGTCTAATGTCCTTCGAAGAAAACTTTTTGTTTATTTTTTTCCTCTTAACTTTATATTATTTAACTCTTAAAGTATCAAATCCTATTAGTTGAGACAATCTTATTAGAGGCCTTATTAGCATTAAATGTGGGCATACATCTTAATAGAGATTCGAACATCAGTTCTTATAATTTTAAATCATAGATTTTGATCCTCATATTTTTTTTCTCTAAAATGTTAATCTCTATATTTTAATAAAAAGATGAGCCATTAGGACCTCCAAAGATCAAAATCTTTAAGGTTAGAAAAAGAAAAGAAATTATATAAACCAAAACGCACATGAAGCAAATTACAAGGACAAAATATCATATTAATCCATTACATTTAAAAAAAATGTCGTATTCTAAATTTGGAAAGAATGAAAAGTCTAAACGTAATTGTTTCTGTAATTATTTTTAGCAAGAGTTCAACTCCCAAGCTAGATATTAACCTTGGAAGTTGGAACCATTGTTCTTCTGCAACTAAAATGTGCAGAGAAGAAAAGGGAGTGTGATGAAGAAGGAACAACACGAGCTTCAATCTCTTGGTGAGTTGGGCATTTTCAGAGAATCCTTCAAACTCATATTCACATGCCCAAGGATATTCACCCAAATCTCTCTCTCCCTCCTCCTTCCTCTCTCCTTCATCTTCCTCGCCAATTTCCACATCTCCCAACTTATCTTTTTCGACATTCTCCAAAACCAAGCCTTCTTGCATCGATTACCTCAAAATTCCCAATCCTGTGCGATCCTCTCTGAAATTCTCTTCTCTCAATGGACTTCCTTCTTCCTCCTCAAATTCGCTTACTTCACCTTCCTCGTGACCCTCTCGCTTCTCTCCACTTCTGCAGTTGTATACACTGTCGCCTCCATTTACGCTTCCGCAAATGTCACTTTCAGGAAAGTCATGAACGTCGTTTCGAAGGTTTGGAGCACTCTTTTGATAACTTTTAATTGGAATATCGCGATCTTTTTTTCCTATAATGGGGTTTCTGGGCTCTTGTTCTTCTTCTGGCTCTCTGTAATTGATTTCGATTATTCATTAGGGCTTGTGATTGGGGGAATTTTATTGGTTCTGTATTCGATTGGATTTGTGTATATAACCATAATCTGTCACTTGGCTAGTGTGATTTCTGTGTTGGAAGATAGTTTCGGTAAAGAAGCCACGATTAAGGGCAAGAAATTGATGAAGGGGAAGACAGGGACCTCCATTGTTGTGTCCTATGTGATCCTGATGTGCTTCCTGGGAATTCAATTGGGGTTTGAGATTTTTGTTGTGATTGGATTTAGAATGGGAGAGGAATTGAGAATTGGGGTTGCAATTCTGTGCTTGATGGGTCTCTTGATGGTGATACTGTTGGGTCTAGTAGTTCAAACTGTGATCTATTTCGTGTGCAAATCTTACCAGCATGAACATATTGACAAGTCATCTTTAGCAGATCATCTTGAGGGTTATCTTGGAGATTATGTTTCTCTCAGATCCAGGGATGTTCAATCACCAGAAATTCCAGTTTAGCAAATTTATCTTAGCTTGCCAATACAGTAATTGTACACCAGTTAAATCGTTGGTATTGGGGATGATAGATTGACAGATCAAAGTTGTCGGCAATGTAGCTTTGTTAATAATTACAAGATAAAGATCACGTTAATATTAAAAAAAATTGTGTATTATGATTTCTTGTGTCAATTTCTGTTTGTTTTCTTTTATCACGTTAATGAAAGAACCCACTGTGATATTGGATGAATGCTTCAGGATTAATACTTATAATTTATAATGGAAATATCATTGCAACAGCTTACTCTTTATTATTATTGTGATGAGATTAATTTGGATGATTCATGTCCCGATTATATATTTGAACCTTAATTATATATTCAAATCTTAATGGATATTGAAATGTAATGGATCCGTAGATCATACATACCCTAGTATTTGGATTGATTAGGGAAGTTAGATTTTAAAATGTAATTACGTTTCAACATTTTTCTTGACAATTTAATTCAAAAGCAACTACAAACCATGTTTTTAATCTCTAAAACAGAAGAAAATAATTAACATTAAATAGTGTGTGTGTGTGTGTGATATCCCGAACTCAAGTTAAAAAAAAAGTGATATAACTATATATACATATATATATTAAATATACTTATTAGTTAATAGTAGAATATCTTATCATATCATGCTGCTCAGTTTAAATTAGAAGATCTCATATCCAATGATAGGTAAACCTTATAAAATATCTTCATATATTTAGATAATTAATTGATCCGAGCTTGTAAGAACAATGCGGACTGTGGAGAGACAGGTGAGCTTGAGAGTGAGATCATGCCGAACCTTTTGTTTTATTTTACTCTTGGGGCATCCAGGGGAATATCACAAAGTACATGAGGATAAATTGGTTAAAATATTTGGCTTCACTCCACAAAAAAAAAAAAACTTCAATTTCGATGAATCCAAAATAAGGGGAGTGAAGGGATTGAAGAAACAAATTTTAGCCCCCTTCTAAATTTCAAATCAAATGAGAGGAGGGGTTCATTTTCCATTCCCTTCCACCCCTCCCCTCCAACCAAACATAGCATAAAAAATAGTTGAATTACCCAAATTCTAATTTGTATCACTAAAATTAATAAATCATTAATCAGGTTGTGTAATACAATTAAAGACTTAAAAATTGTTAATAAAAATTGAATTAAATTATCTTTATACCTTTTAGTTATTAAAAAAAATCAAAACTAAAGAAAAAACCATACCCCTTGATTATTATATAATAAAAACTAAAGACAAAACCATACCAGTTGGATTTTTTTCATCATAATATGGTTTCATAAAGGGTTAATTAAGGTACATTTTTGTTCTAAAAATTTTCTCAGAGAAGCGTATTCGTTTTGGAAGTTTTTGGTGGAGCAATTTCACCCTAAAAGTATAAAGACGTGGTAATAATATCATGATTAAACAAAGAGGCAAAATATTTACCATGTAGATGGTCCCTCCTCGTCGCCTACAGGAATTCTTAGACAAGCCGCTCGTTGCTGTGGAATATTAATCCACGTTGCATGGGCCTGCATTGGCGTCTCCTCTTTGGCATCCTTGTATGGAGGCTATGGGACATCCAAAACAAAAGTATTTTTATGAATAGCTCTGACACGCCGGTGAATGTAATTGTAACTATATGTATTCCTGTAAATTATACCATCAAGGCTAATGATCTTATAAGCTTAGTTGGACATTAGCCTTATTGGTAGTGTTTTGTATTCATGTACAGTGTAATTAATATATTTCCTTTCCATTAAAAAAAAACCATTTACCTTATAGATGTTTACATCACTCTCCCTCCGAGAAAACTTCTAGAATGAAATTGCTTATCTAAAAAAATTTCCATGGCGAAATTGCTCATCTGAAAAAACTTATAGGATGAAAATATACATATTTCATGGCATCATTATCCTACGTGAACAAAGATGTGGTATTTTATCCTAAGTGGCATATTTCCTTTTGACTCTTTCGTTTAATGAAGACAACATTGCTACATTATTATACTTCTAGGATAAAATTGCTCTACAAAAAACTTTCAGGATAAATACTCTTCTTCAATAAAACTTCCAAAACGAAAATGTACTTAACCCATTCATAAACAAATTTAACTTATTGAAGGTACAAACTATAAAGAAGCAAATATCTCCAAAGATTTCGATCAAAAAAACATATCCAAAGATAGAAAACCTATTCAGGTTATGAAACAAATTCTGATTTTGTTCCCCTTTCCTTTACATGCATTCTTATTTCTTAACGTAATTTGATCTCTCATCTTACATCTATTAAAAGGGGAAAAAAGTTCAATGTGCATATAGTATCATGAAATATTTTTCCATGTGCATCAAACGCACTGAAGTATTTTTCAGCGTCCACACTCTAATGTATTTTTTATACCTTCGTATTTGATGTACAAAAAACATGGGGGAATTACTCTAAGGTCTTACGTAAGAGAATTAATATCAGTAAGATCCTATTAACAATTGAAGTAACTACCATCAACAACCTCTTATATTAATTCTCTTATTTGGAACCTTACACTAATTCTCCCAAAAAAAATTTCAAGGTTTTAGGAATATTTAAAAATCCTGGGTGTACCAAAAAATACTTTAGAGTCTAAACATATATGAACAAATATTTGACGGTGATGGATGCACCAAACTATATTTTAGGATGCTGAATACACATTAGAAAATACTTCATTGGCAGAGAAAATTATTTTCCCTTATTCTCTTCTTTCGTTTCAAGCAATTCCAAACAAGTTGGTGACCATATAACATACTTAGCACAACCACGATTTATTCCGGCAAATTGATGGTATTACATATATTCTGAAAAAGAGCAATAGTTTGACTCGTATATTTTACTATTTTACATTTGGTATTGGATTGACTGTGTCTATATATATATATATAAATTCATGTGATGGGCAATTTGACACCAGAGCCATGGTTTAAACGCCCTTACTGTGATGGACAAAACATCCCTAACCCACGCCATAATACATTTTGGTCATGCTTTAACTTTTAGAAAAAATTTGGACAATTTTTTGAAATAATTAAAAATCTCAAATATGAAATGTCTACCTTATGATACTCTCAAATGTTAAATATCATTCTTATGTAAAATGAAATCTTAATTATCTAAAAGAAAAAAAGTTAATCCACTACCCATTATGTCTTGAGTCCTACATTTTCCATACAAATGGCCTAAAATGGTGTTTATGATAGAAACATGTAATAACAAGCTTTACTTACTATTATGATTAAATATGCTTATGTTGAGATCCAACAAGATTAAGTATTGATATTATATTATGTCTCATACATAAAATATTATGATTATATTTGATTAGATTTAGGGTTATCCATTAGCTTGTGATTTTTCTATACAAAAGTTTTTCCATACTTCATTGTATTAGATTCATGTATATCAGACCTATTTTATATAATATTTTTCCAATAGTTTTTATCAAATAATTTCATATCCTTTGTTTCATTTAATTAAATCAAAATATTCGGTTACAATGAATGCTTTCGTATCCTTCTTACTATTATCATCGTATAAATTTTTTTTTATTTTTTATTTTTAAAAAACAGAAGTACATGAGATGGCTGGACTCACTTTACTCAAACTTTGCTGAACCGTGACTCAAAGAACAGATGACCAAAAATATAAAATAAAAAAAAAAA
>QFDD01114664.1:0-22048 GCA_006871305.1 Vachellia collinsii
CGGCGGATTTGGTTAAACCTTGGCAAAAACATCCAGTTTCAGGCATTTTGAAAGGCCTGCTTATTTAAATGATTCAAAAGAAAATTTTAAGCTTGTAAGTTTGGCTTATTTAATTACTTGTAGCATTTAAATATGCTCAAAACCTATTCAAAACCTTTTATTTATAAAAATATAAGCTTTAAATAAAATAAAATATAGGCCTTAGTAGATTTAAAGCCTATTTATTATATTTAAGACTAGAAATATGTGGCATTTTTAAAGGCCTACACTATAAGTATACCTTTAAAAAGGCTTTAGGCTATGCTAGATCAGGTGTTCCAAAGGCTCAAGTCTAAGTCAAAGAAAAAGTATGTATGCAAGCTTTGGCTCAAATTTAAAGCCCCTGTTATATGTTCAGAAATATTTAGTTAAAACTTGATTTTTGACTTATTTCCACCCCTTCTTAATTATAATAATAAGATATATACTCAAGCACAAAACATACTCCTTGACTCGAGGAACACATAAAACATGTAAATAGTATTCTAAATCATGAATTAAATTATGCTTACTTATTATTGCACCCGTGACTTATCAATAGTGGAAATTAATATACTTTAGCCACATGCCATTTATTTTATACAGTTGTTGAAATTTAATTTCTTTCTGTATCATTTATTAATTGTTTAAAATTAATAAAATTTAACATTTAGCTATTTTATATATTTTATTTGAGTGAAATCACTACAAAAAAAAATACTTTCAACGACGACCTTCAGCGGCAACGAAAAAGTTGCCACTAAAGAGTACTTTCAGCGGTGACAAAATGTATCTTTCAGTGGTGATTTTTTCGTCGCAGCTGAAGGGGCCCTTCAACGGCGACAATTTCTTGTCGCCGTTGAAGATTACACTTTCAGCGGTAACTTTTTCTGCCACTACTGAAGATCCAAATTTTTTTAAATTTTAAAATTATTTAATTTTTTTAAAAACAGTTATTACCTTCAACGGCAACTTTTTTTGTCATTGTTAAAGGTAGGAATTTTTTTAAATTAAAATTATTTAAAATTTAATTATTTAATTTTTTTAAAATTTATTACCTTTAACGGCGACATTTTCTGTCACCGCTAAAGGTAGGAATTTTTTTTTAAATTTTAAATTTAATTATTTAATTTTTTTAAAATTTATTACCTTCAGCAGTGACTTTTTCTATCATCGTGGAAGATAGAAATTTTTTTAAATGTAAAATTATTTAAATTTTTTTTTAAAATTTGTTACTTTCAACGGCGACTTTTTCTGTCGCTAGTGAAGGTATGACATTTTAAAATTATTTTTTTGTAAATTTTTTTTATTAAAAATAATTTTTTACCTAAAAATAATATTTTTAAAAAATAAAAATTATGAAATTAATAATTATATAATTTTATAAAAATATTAGTATATTAAAATAACATATTATTCAATCAATAATATATTGTATATAAAATTAAAATACAAACATAAAAAAAATAATTACATGCATTAAAATTATCATCCAATTTACTTTTAGTTTCTAATAATATTAGATATTGTATATATAGATATATATACAAATAATATATATACCTAAATGTGTGTGTGTATAAATGTCTATAATTTATTATATGGTAAAATATTATATATATATATATTTAAAAATGTATTTAAAGTATGCAAAGTCATTACAGCTCAATTGGCAAAGACTCATGCACGCAGCCAATGTGTTGGAGGTTCGATTCCTGGAGGAGACAAAACTTCAGATTTATCAGATGGCGACATGTGGCATTATGAGGTGGCATATATGTGGCGACATGTGGTGTGTAGGGAATGACGGTAATGTGGCAGTCATCGCTGATGTGGCATCGACCAATGATGATGTGTCAATCGCCAGAGTAAATTATTATTTTTTTAATAATTTTAAAATTATTATATTTTTAATGATTTTGAAAACACTTTTGGCGGCGACTTTTGTCATAGCTAAAAGTACCCTTCGGCGGTGACAATAAAAGTCGCCATTAAAGATACCTTTCTGCGGCGACAAAGAAGTCACTGCCGAAGGATACTTTCAGTGGCTACTTATTTTTGTCGCCGCCGAAACCTTCAGCGACAATACTTTTAGTGGCGACTCTTGTGTCGCTACTGAAAGACTTTCAGCAACGACTTTTATACTTTCAGCGGTGACTTTTATCGCAACTGAAAGCCAATTTTTTTGTAGTGAATATAATGAGTTTGATTTTTAAAAAATGTTTAGATAAGTGAAAGAGTAATAGATTTTAATTTTTTTTTATTTTTGTTAATTAAACTCTCATTGAAGACATGCATACATGGTTATTTCAATGCACTCCATGATATTTGTGATTTTCCATTTAATTATTGAATTAATTTTGGAAATTTTCCGTTGGGCTTAATTTAGTTGTTTTTCATTTGAGTCATTTGTAGAATACTCCAAAAAAATGTGTTGCACTAAATAAAGTTCTCTTACATCTACTATTGTCCCTTAATTGCTTCGCAATTTTGTTAATTGTCATAAGTTAATTATTTGATTAAATAGTTGATTTTAATTATACTTTTCCCATAAATGATTTATCTAATCAAATGTTGTTTTATTTTATATACCATTTTTAAATTGTTTAAATTGAAGGGGAAATTTGATTCTAGCCATTGTCACGTTAAGGAAAATTTGCAAAATGTAGTTTGCATATTATCCAATTACTAAAATTGTTTCTATCATTAAACTATTCAATTATTTAACCATTTGAACTCCGTAAAATTCTATTTAAGTTGAAATGTGGTGGAATTCAATTCTAAACAATTGCAATGGTGCATACATAGTGGGAAAATTTAATATTTTATTTTAAATCAATCAATTAAATTATCATCAGGGATTATGCATATTTGAAATTCAATTTAAAATATATAAAATACACACTTGTTCTTTCGAACAATTTAAAATAAAAGTATGCAATCTTAAGGAGTGGCTACAACATCCTCTATGTTGCATATATAAAACACTTGTTCTTTAGAACAATTTAAAGTAAAGGTATGATTACTAGAAGTTAGTTATACTTTCAAAAATTTATTATGAATGGATGCATTTGCATTTGTAAGACTTTAAGTTAGTGAGCGAGTATAACTTAGTTATGTTTAGAATCACTTCCCAGTTAAATTTATCTGGAGAAAACTTTTCTAATGAAGATGTGCTACAAAAAACATTCTCCACATTTCATACATCCAATTTGCTCTTGCAGCAGCAAAAAAAGGAGAAAGGCTTTAAGAAATATGCTTATTTAATTTATTGCATTCTTGTAACTGAATAAAACAATGAGCTTTTGCTGAAAAATCACGAATTCTATCTAATAGACTCGATTCCATTGCCAAAAGTGAATGTAGTCACAAGTGAATCTAATAGTGGATGTAGTCGAGATCGTAGATGTGGCCACAGTTATGGGTGTGGGTGTGGTCAGAATCATAGTGGTTCCAATTCCCATATGAAGTGGAGAAACATTGATAGGACCAATAAAAGGGAAAATAGTGGGCATAATAAACAAAATGATTGTGCATTGAAGACTTCAAAAAAGCCAATATTCTATTACTTGAATGAACAAAATTATGAAATGAAAATGCACTCCATTCTATCAAATCAAAAAGAAACTTATTGAATTTCAAATATATTCGTAGAAATGGATATCATATGGAAATAATGACTGAAAATAATATAGAATGTCTTAACATTACAAATTCAGTCTTTGTATATATTATAAAATTTTCTTCCATTTTCTTCTACCTTGTATTATGTATTCACAAACATCGTTTAATAGTTGTTAGAATAAGATTTGACCAAGATGTGGAGTGAATTGGAAATCTTTAAAACATAAAGTTAAACAACAAATAAGGAAGTTCTAGGAAGAATTCACTAAGAGAGTTAGAGGAGAGAATCAACACAATAATTTATTCTAGTTCGATCTTTTTGACCTACGTATAGTCCTCAGAACACCTTTGAGTTTTTCAAATCCATTTTCAACAATATTCCCTGCTCTTCAAGCCTTTACAATGAGAAGTCTCACTTCCCCTCACACAATTAAGAAAATAGAAGAACACTCTCCCCCTTTATCTCTGTAAATTGACTAGGCTTCTCAAAATTCCCCAATCTTGAGTTTCTCTCTAAAATAATGTTTTTGGAAAATATACAGTTTCTCTCAGATGAATTGAATGCTAAACACTAAAGTATTCATGGTTGAGAGAGTAAAACAGAGGAAGTAGATGAACAAGTAATCAATGCTAGTTCGTGGGTAGTTGTTCCGTATCCTTCCATATTGAATGCTCTTCTATTTATAGTTAGATAGCAATAAATGTACTTTAGAGAGAGCTTCATTTTTGTTACACTCAGCTTCATTATTCAACGTTATGTATTAAATGTCTCTTGACACACAGTATGGTCATTGTCTGATATTTTGTCCGTTGAACTCACGTCAAAGAAGCTATCAGAAGACCCATGCCCTATTGCTAAATAGGAAGATGAAGCATATATGAGGGTAGAAGAGATTTAAATAGTTGAAGCATGAAAAAGGAAATATTACAAATAAAGTTGGAACTACTGGCATACTGAGATACTGTCAGATAAAGTGAGTGCTCAAGTATGCTTCACAATACTCGAGTGATGTTTAAAAAGAACTTTCTCAACAAAACTGAAGTGAAATATGAAATATTCAAGTGTTTAAAATAATACTCGGGTGTCATTTTAAATTCATTTGAGATTTTGAAGTCTATACTCGAGTTTAAAACTGGTTACTCAAGTTCTCATAACATTTTTGTTGGCACTTGAGTTTTAATGGAAGTATTGTTATGAAAAAGATGAATACTTTCATACATTCTCGAGTATTAGTGAAAGTATTAGAAAATATTATCAATACTTGAGTTGTAAATAGCCATACTCGAGTGTTTGTAAGGCTTAGGCTTTTCAATGCTATCACTTCCATTGATTCTCTAGTATGACTAAAAGTGTTATAAAGTATCATCAATACTCGAGTACTACTTCGGCACTCGAGTTCTAGTGAGCTTTTCTGTACTGAGCACTTTTATTCATTCTTGAGAACTTTTGGAAGTATTGTGAAATATTCTTGATACTCGAGTTTTGTTAGCCATACTCAAGTACTGTGAGTTTATGAAGTATTGAGATAAACACTTTTCTCTCATTCTCGAGTATGTTTGAAAGTGTTGTGTTTGAAAAAGAAATTTTCTATCTTGATACTTGAGTTTTGACATATAATACTCAAGTATCGTCAACCCTTTTATCAACACTTGAGTATGCTTGCAAGTGTTTGAGTTTTAAAATTGATTTTGAAGAATGATACTTACGTATTGAGAAATACTACTCGAGTATTAGTAACACTTCCACCATTATTCAATTATGCTTGAAAGTGTTGTGTTTTAAAATTTACCTTTCACAAACGATACTTGAGTTTAGCATACTATACTCAAGTATTGTCAATACTTTCATCAATACTTAAGTATTCTTGAAAGTGTTGTGTGTAAAACCTCATTTTGAAATCCAATACTTGAGTATACAAAATTAAATTCGAGAATCATGATAAATATTTTAGAAAAAAGATTTTTTCACAAGTACATAACAAGTATTTGAATGCATAACTTAATTCACAATTCTTGCAAAACATAAAAACACATTTGTTATCATCAAAATGCAATATCAATAATAGTAAACTAAAAGTTTGTTGATGAACTTAACATTTGACATGTGATAGTATAGTAGAACTTTATTAATACAAGTCAAAAGTTAGATAACACAAGCCAATAACTTGACAAGGTAAGCCAAAATTTACCAATGAATTTAATGGTTGGCATGATCGGTTAAGCTATCCTGGTTCAATTATGATGTAGAAAATAATTAGGAGTTCACGTCAACATACCTTGAAGTGTAAGCAAATACCATGATTTCTCATTTGCTCCATGTTTCAAGGGAAATTAATTATTAGACCTTCACAAAGTAAAATACAATATGAGTCTCCCCCATTTCTAGAATGGGTAGAGGGAGATATTTGTGGGCCAATACACGCACCTGTGAAATATTTAGGTACTATATAGTTTTAATTGATGCATCAACGAAATGATCACATATTTCTTTAATATCTTCTTGCAACCTGGGGTTTGAAAGATTGCTTGTTCAATTTATTAGGTTAAGAGTACATTACCCTGATCATCCTATTAAGAAAATAAGTCTTGATCATGCTAGTGAATTTAAGTCACAATAATTTAATGAATATTGTATGTTCCTTGGAATTGATGTTAAACATCATGTAAGTTATGTTCATATGCAAAATGGAATAGTAGAATAATTGGTTAAATGGTTGCAATTTATTGCAACACCTTAACTTATGACATGATATCTATCTAATCTCCCAATTTCTACCTAGGGCCATGCCATTTTACTACAGCAATGTTAATTTGTGTTAGGCCAACAAATTATTTAAAGTTTTCTCCATGATAAACTTATGAATTTCCTTTGATTATAAAAAAAATCTAGACTCTTTACAAGATATTTGTTTACAGCATGATTTGTCAAGTATTATTTGAATGAATTACTTTCCGCAACATAAGGGGGAGAAAATAAATTGTTAGGAAAACAGATCAGTTGGAATAAATTATCATTTACTCATTTTGATCCTCATATTAAACAATATGCACTGAAGTTTAAAAGATAATGCATTCATAGAATTTAACTAACCAAATGCCTGAAGCATTTACTAACCCAAAGAGAGTAACATATCCCAGCTCTAATGCTTTTATAAGAATCAATATCCTTGAGGGACAACCTATTATGAACGAATCTAAAGCACGCCTAAAGAGTGGCAAGCTCATTGGTTCTAAAGATAAAAAATACCTTGAAAAAGAAAAGAAGTCAAGAATATAGATGGTCAAATCGAGGATGATTAAGAATACTTGCCAGAAGAGAAAACTCATGATGAGTTATTATCTCCATAAGAGAATGTTGTAATCCTAGAAGTGACTCGGCACCTTATACATTTGATAAATAATGATATCTCAATAAATTATGTCATAAATGGAATATGATAAAATCAAAATGAAGTCAATCTTGTTAGAATCGGATTTGACCAAGAGGGGGGGTGAATTGGTCTATTAAAAATTTTCACAAGCTTTGAACGTAAAAATAGAGTATGATGAAAATGGACAAGGAGAATTATCCTGGTTCAGTCCTCTTGACCTACGTCCAGTCCTCAGAATCTTCTGAGCTTTTCAAATCTACTAATCACAAAGGATTACAACCAATCAGAAGAAGGACTCTCCCCCTTCCTATCTCAAACTAACCCACAGACACTTTTGCTCGTGTCTTTAACTCACTCAAGATTCTCCAATATTGAGAAACTCTCACAAAGTCAATAAATGAACAGGAATATTCTCCTTTCTGAGAATTTAATGATAATCACTGAAGCTCTTAAATGAGAGTATGAAAAACAGAGTAAGGTAGCTGAAGCAATGGATATGTTTTTCATATGTGCATTCTCTGTCTTGATGTCTTGCATGCGTTGTCTTTTATAGGTGAGGAGAATTTAAATGTTCATTAGAGACATTTATATTTTCGTTAGACCTATCATCTTCATTCAACTTCCTGCATTGAATGCGACTGCGTGCTTCTGACAGTAGGTAAGGCGATATTCTGAGATTTTGTCTGTTGAATCTCTTTTTGTTTAGGCAATCACAACTTCATTCCCTGCTAATAAGTAAAGCAGATGAGCATTTATAATGGTAGGTAAGATTCAAATAAGTGTTGAATGAAAAGGGAAAGATTTTGGGATCAGTATAAAGGACTGACATGCTACGTAAATGTCAGAAAGCGAAACTCGAGTTTTGTTTTTTCATAACTCGAGTTATTGAAGAATTTTCAAAGTAGAAATCTCATAACTTTTGTGTAACTCGAGTTCTAATAACAGTTTTGATAAAACTTAAGTTATGAAACTTAAAACTCGGGTTTTCATAAGTTCCAGTAAGTTGAAATATTTTATCCTCTTCGAGACTCGAGTTTTGTCTTATGAAACTTCAAGTTATAGGTTTTTCAAAACAAAACTTTTATGTATAACTCGAGTTTCATTGAAAGTTTTAAGTTTAAAATAAGTTCACATCTTGAAACTCGAGTTCCAATTTACAAAACTCGAGTTATATGAAAACTCTTAATGAAACTTTCAAGTTTTGGAAAGAAGTTTTGAAGTTCAGAGATTCTCCAGAGCTCGAAATTCGAGTTCTGCAATCCCAAAACTCAAGTTATCCCATAACTTTCGCTTAAACCTGAAGTTGAGAAGGAAGTTTGGTTTCTCTCTATTCGAAACTCGAGTTCTGATACTCATAACTCGAGTTCCACCAAAACTTCTATTGAAACTTCAAGTTTTGGAAGGAAGTTTCGAATTTCACAAAAGCTTTAGAGCCCGAAACTCGAGTTCTATAAAATTAAACTCGAGTTTTGCCAAAACTTCCAACATAACTTGAATTTTCATTGAGAGTTCTGATTTTCTAAAACACTTCCAATACTCAAAACTCGAGTTCTAAAACATGGAACTCGAGTTCTGAGATAACTTTTACTCAAACTTGAGTTCTACTGAGAGTTTTGCATTTCTAAAACTTTTTCCAAAACCCGAGACTCGAGTTTTAACTCCCAAAACTCGAGTTTTGACAGAACTTGAATCAAAACTTGAGTTCTCTTGAAAGTTTGAAATTTTAAAACATTTTTAAACACTATAACTCGAGTTCTAAAACTCATAACTCAAGTTCTCTCAAAGATTTTATTAAAAACCCGAAGTTTACTTAATTTTTTTTGAAAACAAACATCTTAAACATAATTTCAAAAACATATTTGTCATCATCAAAACATTATCTCAACAAATTTTGATGAGATCTATGCTCATAATATAGCATAGGAAAAATATCCATTACTGAGTGCTAACAAAGAATGAATTGGCCCCTATGGAACAATACCATTAATACATACTTAATATCATTGGAAAAATGAAAATTTTTTGAACTTGTAGTCCTTACAATTGCAAACATAAAGCCTATTGGATACAAATGGGTATTTGTATAAAAGGGAAATGAAAATGGTGAAATTATAAGATATGACGCATGTCTCGTAGCTCGACACTTTACATAAAGACTTGGTATAGGTTGAGAAGAAATGTATTCACCAGCAATGGATGCAACACTGAAGGGCATGACTTGCACCTCATTGCCGATGTCATAACTTTATATGGCACACTTGAAGTAATATTTATAAGAAAGTCCCTCAAGGACTCAAGATGCTAGAAGCATCAAATACAAGTTATTGAGAATAATATTCAATTAAATTAAATATGATTGTGTATGGTTTGAAGCAAAAAGAAAGCATTTTTATGAAAAGATATATGAATAAGTTTGCCATAATTATTGTCTACATTGATGATATCAATATCATTGGAACTCATAAACAGCTCCAAAAGGCGATTGATATTTTGCAAAGAGAATTTGAAATGAAGGACCTAGGCAAAACAATATTCTATTTAGGATTACAAATTGAGCAACTTAAAAAAATTTGGATCTTGGTATATCAAGGAACTTCAACAAAAAAGGTCATATAGTGGTTTCCCTAGATAAGTCACATCCATTATGTACCCCATAGTTGTGAGGTCTCTGCATGTTAATAAAAATCCTTGTAGACCTCAAGAGATTAATGAAGAAGAAGATGAAGAACTACTTAGTTTGGAAGTACCATATCTTAGTACAATTGGGTCACTAATATTTCTTGCTAATCACATATGTCCTGATATATCATTTGTTGTTAACCTATTGGCAAGATATAGTTCTTCACCAACATGAAGACATTGGTTGGAGTGAAACAGATTATTCATTATCTAAGAGGAACTATGAATAATGGGTTATTATACTCAGGTGTATCCAAATATAAACTGTTTTGTTATGCATAAACTATATTTTTGTTTGATCCACTTGAAAAGATTCTAGCAATGCATGAAGTAAGTTGAGAATGTTTATGATTCAAATCAGTAATACATCACATACAAGGCACTTATTGTTTATCTTCAAGAAAGATGGACCTAGTAGTCCTTTAAGAGGGTAATGCTGCATGTCTTGCCCAACTAAAGCAAGGCTATACCAAGGGCAATAGATTGAAGCATATTTCACCAATGAAAATCTAACACATTTGTTCACCAAGTCACTTCCTATTACGATATTTGAAAAGCTTGTTTATGACACTGGACTTCACAGATTTAGAGATATTAAGTTATGTTGTCAAGAGAGTAAGTTGATACACGTTAATTTTTAAGGAAAAGGATGATAAGAGAAAGAGAAAAAATTAGAGAGTAAGATAAAAGAGCTCTTATTTAGTATATCAAGGGTGTGAGTAATACATAAGTGGTGCTTTATATTTATAGACATATATAGTTTTACAGTATCAGGGTAAAGCAATTCCATGATTACATGAGATACTAGGGGGTATAAAAGATAATGGAGATTATGGAAGATATGGAAATTCACATAATATTTATAACACTCCCTCTTAGATGTCCATGACTAAACGTATGCATCATTAAAAAACTCTAACTAAGAAAAATCAAATGAGACAAAAACCTAGTAGAAGAAAAATCGTACAACATTTATATATACATTTCCTAATGCTATCTTGTTAAAAACCTTTCTAGGAAAACCCAAGAGGACAAAATGTAGACAAATTATGTTCATCACATATTTTTATATGGTCGGTTTGACCCTGAGTTAACCCCAATCTGACCCATCAACTCTTGAACTACTATTTTGACCGATTTAGTGTCTGATTTGGTTTTTAAACCTTGCACACACGTACACGTATATGCTTCCGAATGTTGGTTTCATTTAATGAACATGAGGAATGTGTTCCAATCAATTTGAAAACATGTGCAATACCATTAATTGACCCACAAAAACCATTTATTGCATTCACATTCAGAAAAGATGTTTTAATTTTTTTGTTTTGCAAATATATAATAATTGCCTATATAAACACCTCTAAGCTTTGCCTCAAACATAAAAAAGGTCACATAACCAACAGAGCAGCAAAGCATGGATCATCGTTATAGTGTGAAGCCACCATCAGAAGCAGCAAAGCATGAGATTATTGACGATGGAGTCGTGTTTCATCGTGACAACGCAATGGAGAATAGAAGATCTGCCAATTATAAACCCAATATTTGGAAACATGACTTCCTCCAATCACTCAACAGCAAATATGATGTGAGATTTCTCTTATAATTTTTTTTTATTTCAGGTGAATTTGTTTTTAACTTCAATATCACTTCCTTGATTATATATAGTAATACCTCCTTTAGTTCTTTTTTTATAAGATAAAACTTTCATCTATGACTTGCTCCTATTTTTTTTAAGAGACATTCAAAGGAGCATGTCGTGCAATTTCGTCTATTTTCATTCAATCTTATTTTTACCCACTCGTGTGACATTGTTGTGTGGATGTATACAGAAAGAAGAATTTGGCATGAGATTAAAGAAGTTGATCAAAGAAGCAAAATGTCTCTTTGTAGAAGAGGTTGGTGGTAATTCACTGCCCAAGTTGGAGTTGATATCTACCATTCAAAATCTTGGCCTCACTAATCATTTTCGAGAAGAAATCAAGAAGGCTCTAGAAACCCTGATCTCTGTTAAGAATAATAACAGTGTTATTAGGGTTCATGAACATTTGCATTTCGAAGCACAATGCTTCGGGGTTCTAAGGCAAAACGGATATGATGTCTCTCCTGGTAAGTCTCTTTTCACATAATAGAACAGACTAATAATTACATCTTTTAAATGGAATTGAATATATAGAAAAGATACACAACAGATGGATCCCACTAAAATTGAGAGAGAGAGAAAAATCAAATCCAATAGTTTATTAATTATTTTTAGAAATATGAAACCTTTTTTCTAAAAATTCAAATTAATCAAAATCTATGGTAGTTCTAATCAAACTTATAAATCATGCATTACATATAAGCTAATTTTAAATTTATATAACCCCAACTAAAATAATTTGTGATGTGTGTGGTGATAAAACAGATAAACTTGGCACACTGTTCTTATCTGGAAAGAAGAATGAGTGGAAGAAACCACCAACTTGTGAGGAAGTCAAAGGCTTAATTGAGCTCCTTGAGGCCTCATACTTAGCTTTGGAAAGTGAAAATATGTTAGAAGAGATCAGAACATTTGCTACCAATTCCCTCAAAGAAGCTTCCACCAAATTGCCGTACTCATCATCATATGTAAATTCAAAGCAAATGGTCCATCATGCCTTGGAGCTGCCTTCTCATTGGAGAGTTCAATGGTTTCAAGTCAAAAGACACATAAAAGAATTTGGGAAAGACCACATCATGAAGAATCACGTCTTACTTGAACTAGCTAAACTAAACTTCAACATCGTTCAGGCTAATCTTCAAAAAGAAGTTAAGGACCTATCAATGTACGTTTGGCTGAAAAAGTTTATGAATTACTTGTTAAATAGGTTCAAACATCGCTGAAGGGAGCACAAGTCACATAAAAAAAAGGGAGATTAATATTTGGGGCCAATATAACGGAATTGCTAAAATTATTTTGTTTTTCAAAACTTAATTGTATCAAATGCTGATGGTGAAAAATTTCATTGTTAAAATTGCACTCCAACTCATAGTTCTTAAATTGCTCACATATACTAATTCTGGTCTTTATCATAATATCTAGTTTAATTTGTTAGATAACTTCTCTGACCACTTTTATGATACACACATTTAGGTGGTGGAAGAATCTTGGTTTGGAAAAAGAGCTGAACTTTGCCAGGAATAGAATGGTTGAGAGCTTCATGTGTGCAGCAGGAGTATGTTCTGAACCAAAGTTCAAATTTTTGAGAAAATGGCTCACCAAAGTCATCAATTTTGTGTTGGTGATTGATGATATCTATGATGTGTATGCCTCATTCGAAGAATTGAAGCATTTTACTCTCGCATTTGATAGGTTTGGTTTCTCTTTATTACTGCTTCTTATCTTAAATATAAGATTTTGTTTGCAGTACAATTTTTTGCATTACAAGCTAAGTAAGATCTTATATTTAGGATCAATTTACAAGACAAATGATATCTTAATCTCTTTATGAATGAATGTGGTACTATCATTAAAGCAAGGGTTAAGGTGAAAATTTTCCCTAAAAGTTTTTCTTCATAAGCAATGTTGCTTAGGAAGTTTCTTTCAAGAGAAATATTGTCCCAAAAGTTTAAAAATTGAGAAGTGTTATCTTTTACCATTAAAAATGTTAACGGTTAACGTTAATGAGGTAATATTGATTTATTTTGAAACTTTCTAAACAATATTGCTCTTAAAAAGACTTTCAAGATAACATTATTCTTAAAAAAACTTTTAGGAAAACATTGATCCTAAAATAACTTTTAGAGTTACATTGTTCATGAGAGAAAACGTTTATTGCAAATTTGCACCTTAACCTTTAAAACAATACTCGAAAGTGTCTTTCAATTAAACCAAGAGATAAAATGAATTTCTCTTTGACTTTGGGACGATAAATCATTCACCAATGGTGAGTGTGCTATAATTCGTGGTAACCATTAATACATGAAAGAAGCAAGGCCACTGAAAAGTTATCTGCACGAGTCAATAATATAATTGGCTGTCTCTCCCATGAAGGACCGGCCCCTTGAAAAGAGGACAGCAATACTAAGGTATGTGCCTTTCTCTCTCTCATAGCAAATAATGTTTCCCGGTCTAAAGGTGTGGACCCGATTCAACCAAGTCGGCTATAAAATGGTAGGAGACTAGAGGGCTCATGTCCAAGATGGGTTAAAAGCAAACCTTAGGCAAAAGGCGCTAACCATCTTGCAAACAGTTTGAGTTGATAGCAAGGGCATACTCCAATTTCTTTAACATTGGCTCATTAGTCTTCTATGGCATTATGGTTCACCTAGTTGAACCTGACCCACACCCCTTAGACCCGGGATATATTATCCCCTCCCTTTTAAAGGAGGTCATCCTTGAACCTATTTTGATGGAAGTAGGATTCGAACTCGTGTAGGCTCTGATACCAAACCTTAGAAATAAAGTGTTAACCATCATGCCAAAAACTTAAGTGATAGTAGAGGCACACTCTCTCCAATCCTTTTAATTGAGGTCAAACACAAGCCCACTAATCTCTTTTGACTTTGTGGTCTACTTGGTTGAATCCAATCCATACCCTCTAAACCCAAGACACATTAACAAAGATATCATAAGACCCGTTAATAAAAGTGGTCACACAACTGCTATAACCTTACGATTTTTTCCCTTGCTATGAGACATTTTCCATAAGGAATAAATATATTTTATTATAAGTTATCAGGGGATATTAGTTACATTTCTTTACTATTACCCTTATTTAAAGTTTGATATAATTTTCTGTTTTAACTTCTCAAGATATAATTATATGGGAAAATTTGGAAAAAAACTACTTTTTGAAAAAATTAATAACTTAACCACTTTTTCTTGGTTCTGTGAAGTGGTTGAAGATATCTTATGCAATGGACCAAAATAATCCTCCTGACATACAAATATAAGTCACTTGTTTGATGAATTTTTTAGTCCATAGTATAAGTTATTTTGAAAGCCATTAATGCTTATATGTCAATTTTACCCTGTAATTAATACTTAAATGTGATTTATCCTATTTTTCTCTCCCTTTCAAAACCTCATTTTATTTTTTATTCTAGGACATTAGTTGAAGTCTTGGCAAATAAATAATCAAGAATGAGTTAAGGTGACTTTCTATGAATAGTAGATAAACGTATGTAAGATGTGACATGTGTACAAGTTGATTAATGGTCACGCTTTGCTTTCATAATTGCGTGTCAAAGTAAATCTCCCACATTTTTATTGGCATGTGCTTCTCATTTATTTTCAGGTGGGATGCAAAAGAACTTCAAAAACTTCCAACGTACATGAGGATTTGCTTCCAAGCACTCAACGATGTCACCATTGAAACTGCTCATGAAATTGCTGGAGGAAGCAACGTTGACAGAGTCTTACCACACATTAAGAAAGCTGTAATATATAATTAAGAACCCATACCTTCCTTTCTCAATCTCATTTTTTCTAGACTATATCCTGTAACTGAATTAAGGAGAGAGAAAAAGAGGAAGGGAACCCCATTATTATTTCTTAACGTGTCACTTTAGTGGGTCCAATATATTATATGTATATACTCTTTCCTATTCACAGTATAAGTTATTTATAGAAAAAAAATTTATTGGTCCATAATATAAGTCGTTTTGAGAATTAATTATGTTTATTTGTCAATATTGCTAATATAATTAATGATAAATATGTAGCTGGTTGTATTTTTCATTCCTTGAAAACCTTATTTGATAAAAGTAAACTTGAAAAGTTTTTCAATTTGAAACATGTTTAACGAGTTACATGTTATAGCTTGATTTGAATTACTATTTCTTAAAGTGTCACTTTAGTGGGTCCAATATCTTATATGTATATACTATTTCCTATTCAAAGTATAATTTATTTATAGAAAAAATTCTTTGGTCCGTGATATAAGTCATTTGAAAATAATGTTTATTTATCAACTTTGCTAATATAATTAATGATAATATGTGGCTGGTTGTATTTTTCATTCCTTGAAAACCTTATTAATTAATAAAAGTAAAGTTGAAAAGTTTTTCAATTTGAAACAGATTTAATGACTTAAATGTTATTGCTTGATTTTGAGAAATTAGTTGAAGGGACTTATGGATCAAATTGAGTATATATATTGCTGAATTGGCATGGCTTATATAACCTTAGTTTTCTTTTCTTTTCTACAGTGGAAAGACTTCTGCGAATCTTTATATGTTGAAGCGAAATGGTACAAAGAGGGTTCCATACCATATTTGCAAGGATATCTGAACAACGCTTGGATTTCATCTTCAGGACCATTGATTCTATTGCATGCGTATTTTGCTACTTCGTATCAGCCAACGCATGAGATCGACACTTTTCTGCTGGAAAACCAAGACCTTATCTTCAACGTATCTCTTGTAATTCGTCTGTGCAATGATCTAGGAACTATAGTGGTAAGCTTTCCTTTTTCCAAAGAATTTATCATTTCTTTCTGGGTTGGTACAGTTTGATAGAATAATTTTGATTTTGATCTCTGCAGTTTCAAATTTAAGTGAAAGCCATCGAGTATAGATATCAAAATCAAAATTCATCCAGTTGCTGTATTTTTAACGAGTTTTGATTTTGGTCTATATAAATTAAATCCAGACTAAATTCTTATTACACTATATGGACCAAAAACAAAAATTTGAAACTATATGGACTTGAATCAAAATAGTATCAAACTGTAATAATTGATAATGATAATACTAGTAACCCTTTCTCTTCTACTTAAACTTATGTATCCCTACTAGTTTTAAAAATGATATTATGTCCCCTTAAAACAGGCCGAAAGAGAGAGAGGTGATGCAGCATCATCTATAGCGTGTTATATGAATCAAATGGATGTGAAAGAGGAAACAGCAAGAAAGCACATTGAAGACATAATAAAGAGAGCATGGAGAAAGATAAATGCGCACTGCTTCTTCACTCAATTAGATGCTTCAGAACAAGCATTTGTGAATCAAGCCATGAATGCTGCTCGTGTAGCTCACACTCTGTATCAGAATGGTGATGGTTTTGGAATACAAGATGGAGACATCAAGAAACAAATATTATCGTTAGTTATTGAACCTTTTCTAGATATATGAATTTGTTTCTAACTAGGCCAATGGGTGGCGATCAAATCTAATGAAAAGGGCTAATATTTCACGATGAGCCAAAATAAGGTTCGAATCCATAGTGGGAGATGTCCATATTTACTATCCGCTAGTATCTCAAAAATAATTACATTCAATGCTTAAAAAAAAATAATGGTCACTGGTGGTGCTTATGTGTCTGTAGCACATTATTGTAGTGTGTATATTTTTTCTATTGCTTGTATAATAACCTTTTAATATAATAAAGAAATTTGCAGTTAATGTATATAACTTAGAAGTCTTATTATTATATTACTAAACATATTATTAACCTTAATTTTTCAATACGGTCCTTATTACAAGGCACCAACTAAAAGGTGCTTTTGATCCTTTTCATAAGGTACTTGCTAATTTTAAGGAGCATTAGATATTTTTTTTTCATGTATACCCATATTTAATCCAAGTAGTGTGAGAAATTATTACTTATCTAATCTTATTTATATGGTAGAGAGAAAAGCTTTTATTTGACCATATTTTTATAAGTCACCTTATTAAATTTTTCATGTAAATGTACAACTTTAATTACCCTTCATTTATTATGTGTCAACATTGTTCTCATCTGTTATAGTGGATATTAAATATAGATAAATTTAAAAAGTTATTGAATTTTAAGATAGAGTTAATAAGGTTTGAAGTTAGTTTGTGTAAAACATGCTATAAGTAACTTATAATTAAATAGAACAAAAAGAGTATAATGTTAAAATTTAGTATAGTTAATAAAACTAATATTGATAATCACTTGAATTTTATGATAAATCTAACCATAGAAAAAAGAATCACATGTTGATAATCCACCAATAATAAGCGTACCTGTAACATCCCCAAAATTTGATCATAACCCTCTATGGTATAATTGAGGCCTTGAGAAATCATTTACAATTTAATATGCCTTAGAAATAGATTATTTGGCCAAATTCTATTTTTAGGAATTCATTTTTATTTTTCGAGAAAGTATAAGAAAAAAGGTAAAATATAAATATTGCCTAGATATTTATTGAAAGAATGATTTTACAAGGGTCAAATTTTGAAAGAACGTTATTTATTAAAAAAAAGGAATTATTATTGCATTTCAAGATATATTAAAAAAAAACAGGAAAAGGACTACAATGCAAAAAAGGAAAAGTGTGGGAAGTTAAAATTGTAATTTCTCCCAAAAGACGTGTAGCAGCCTCTAAAAAAACTCTCGGCTCCCTCTCCTTTCCCCATTTCTTCTTCGTCCAGAAACACAGCAGAGGGGGCCCCGAGAGAGAGAGAGAGAGAGAGAGAGAGAGAGAGAGAGAGAGAGAGAGAGCTTCGTGTGTGATGTTGTGATTCTTGCCAGAGGAAGACGCCATCGGCTCAAGCATGTAAGAATTTGTGTCTAGGTAAGCCTCCTGCACCTTCCTCTACGCTCATGTCCCTTCATCTTTGTCATTTTGAGTTCTTGGGAAGTGATTAAAATTGAGAAAACAAAGGTTATAGGAGTAGTTATACCGATTAAATCAAGTCACGAACAAGATTGAAGCTTCCTTGAACTGATTTAAGCTTTGCATGTATGATTTTCATCATTTTTAATGGAACCGATGAACATGTTTGCTGGTCATGTGAACAGTGCCTTTCTACTTTTGATTTTTGCTATATAATTTGTGTGCTTGTGAATAATTAAAAATTGATTTTAGTTGTGATTACTTTATCTTGATGCTATAGAGAACCTTTGATATTTAGAGAATGCTTAAAGGTTCTTAAAACAATATATAGTGGTTGATTGAAATTTAAAATTACTGTTTGAATTGATGTTTGGTGCTGTTTGGGTTTTAGAAAATATTGAAGGTGCTAAAATGTTAAAGCAGCAAATGTCTTCAAGAAGTCAAGTTTTGTTACTGTTTTGAGCCTCCAATTTCATATGAGCTATAACTGGAGCTAATGATATCCTATGCTCATGAAATTTGATAAGCACGTGATGGTAATCTTCAAATTTAAAAGGAGTCTTAGAACATGTTATTTGGGTGAGTGGATTGTATGATATAGATTTTCAAAGATTGGTCCAAAAAGCTGGAACAGCTACGTTTTACCAAATGTAATGCGTGAAATTTCACTAGTTTTGTAAACCATGGGCTTAGATTTGATAACGTGCTTTTATTTTTTCTTTGTAAACGATACATACAGCTTTAAATAAAAACCTGAATCATTGCATTTGGAATTTTATGAAATAAATTATGAATGTTCGAAGTTTAACTCAGAAAACTGGAAAACACTGTTTCCAGCCAAACATTAGCTGTTTTGCTGGTTTTTTTGCAGCAATGTTTGAGATTTGATGTTGAAGCTTATTTTTCCTTCGATAGAGGATGAAAAGAGCTTTGAATCAGTGAATTTGGGATTTTGTAGATTATATTATGATTTTTCAAAGTTCAGTATAGATGTAGAAGTTTTAACAATGCTGATGGAGTTTTTAGAAAGTTATGAGATCACAATCAAAGTGAGATTCCTTTCCTTATACTTTGGATGAAGAATTTCAAAAAGGAGAATTCCCTAAAAAGGGAATAAAAGAAATAAAATTTGGTATCAATGACACAATTAGAGTTACCAAAAAGGGGGCAGAAATTGCAAATATAAATAAGAATTCATATCTATCGAAGTTTTATATGCGTAGTGATATTTTTTTTATATGTTGATAACATCTAGGATTTGACACTTGCCCAAACCAACAAGGAAAGCGAAGAAGAAGAAGAAAATCTGAAGAAGGTAAAATGGAAGAAGAAACATCAGGTAGAAACCCTTGCAATCTTATTTTTATATGTTTAATTATGCATGCTTGTTTGTGTTATATTTGTTATGTGTGCTATGTCATGTTAATCAATCGATTTTATAGAGGAACAATTGCATAGTACCTGTTTGGTGTGAGAAATTCCTACGAGATAGTTCCCCTAAGCCACCCCGTGTAGGGGTGTTACAAGAAATGTGTTCTATTATTGTATGAGAATGTAGCTTATCTTTGTATGATTATGAATTATATAAATGATTATTTGATAAAATGTGGTTTCTATGAAGATTTTCGATTATCATCCTCCCTTTCAATAATATATAGCTAAGATAGGTGTGACACATCAAGTGGTTCTTGGGGCAAGAGGTAGACGTGCATGAAGATGTAAACGGTTGGAATTTGAAGAAGGAAATCATGAAAAATTATTGTTAGTTTGAAGAACTTTATTATCAATTTGGTTTGAATAACCTTATGTGATTGATAGAACAAAATATTTACATGGTTTTCTTGAGTATTTCATAGTCTTTTGTAACACTTTTACCCTCATTTTGCATGCATTTATGTCATTTCTCGATCACTTTGACTATGCATTGTATTTTGCTAATAAAATGGTAAAAGGGATTTATTTACCTCATCCAATTAAAATTGCCTTATCTTTAATCTCTTTACTTTTATTTGTAGGCATTTGGAGGAGATTTAAAGACTCAAGATAGAGCATTGAAGGAGCCAAAAGTCTATTTAAAGCCAAAATTGACCTTGGAAGTGCCTCTATGTTCCTAGGTTGCGACCTCAATTCTCAGGTTGCGACCTAAAGTCCCTAGGTCTTGACCTGAAGTCTTAGGTTTCGACTTGAAGTTCTCAAGTTGAGACCTCAAATCTCAGATTGAGACCTGGAAGTATTTCCAGCAAAATTGAGCTCTCTGGATGTTCCAGGTCACGACTTCACTTACTCAGGTCACAACCTAAGCCTATATAAGTGAAACCATGTGTTTTAAATTAGGTTATTCTCCATCTACACATAAGGGGGGGCAGCCACCACAACTTAGACACATCTCCACTCTACAAATTTGCAGAATAGAGCCTCCAGCCACCCTCTCTCAAGCTCCCAACTTCTCCCTTCATTCATCTTCCATTTTCCATCATTTTTCCATCTTCTTCCACCATTTCAAACCGATTAAACCTTCCCAATCACCTTCTTCTTCATATTTCCATCCCCATTTTCACTCCTCCCATGGCAGAAAGCACTTGTGGTTGCAGCTGCATGTCTGGAGCAATAAGAGGCTAAACCCCAAGCCTCTTGGTGAAGGAGAATAAAGCTTGAGTTCATTGGCACATTATGGGAGTTTTTCTTAGTCTTAATCTATGTTTGAATTTGTGTTGGTTATTTCTAGATTTAGGAATTTCTACTACCATAGAAACCAAGATTACAGATTTGTGATTTTGTGATTAGACTATATATTTGGATTGGATGATGTGTTTATGCTGAATTACATATATACATTGCAGTTGTGATTAATCCATTTTGTTCAATTAATTGTCAATGATTGTTGATAGTTAATGTGTGTGCTTGGATTTTTTGGTTGTTGATTTGCAATCATTGGAGCATTTGCATCATCCATTCAATTACACTCTAAGTAGTTTTAAACAATGTTTTAAGAGGTGGTAATTAACTCCAAGTGAGTTTTCATTAATTAAAGCATTGGACTTAAGTGATTACTTGGGGTTTTTATCTAGACGTAGAGAGTTATAAACTTCCAAATTATTTTTTAGAGCAATGATAGCTGAGTTCTCATCATCAAGAGCATATCTCACCATACATTCACTTTGATTCAACCATTCATCGTTAAAGCAAAAGACCAAAAAGATTTACTTCCTGCATTTTCCCTTTTATTGCATCACTGTTTTGACAAATTAAAGCCCCCATTTTTATACCCAAGTTCAACATGTTCTTAATTCTCAATTTAGACTAGAATAATCAATAAACTGCTTCTCAAGAAAAACGATAGGTTGCCCACTATACTACATTATTTTGGTGCAATTATTTTGTATCGAATCGGAAAGTGACAAAACCGTGTCTAATTTGTGACTAAGAATGGTTTAGTTTATATATGTTTTTGGGTGTGTGTGTGTGTGTACATAAGTATGTAGAGTACTTCTGGCATTGTAAAAATCCTCTATAAAGTGGAAGTTGGAATCCTCATAGGACTATAGGTGAGTGCCATCAACAAGAATGACCTATAGTGATGAGTAGCTTAAAACTTGGGATTTATATGCTTGACTATACTTAATGGCCTAAACCTGGGTTTTAAAAGATTAAATAAGTTAACCTAAGGTCACAGGATCAAATTTGGCTCATTGGATTTTTCTAAAAAACAACTTTATACAAAAGTTGTTTTAAAAATTTAAAATTTTCCAGAAAATCTCATTCTAAATAAATTAGGTAAAGAGATATTTTATAGAAAGGTAAGACTTA
>QFDD01114666.1:0-24636 GCA_006871305.1 Vachellia collinsii
GTTCTCAAATTTCGTCCAATTTCCTTTTCTTTCCCCACTCGCATGATTAGCTCCCAATCATTGACTTAAAAGAACAAAACACTTATCATTCACATTAACTGAAAAGAAATAAAATTTTATGCATCTGCATTAAAATGATAATAAATGTTTAGAACATTGGCATATTTTTTGTAAAAAAAATAATAATAATACATGTTGTCCATGTCTCAGCCACTTGGAAAAATGTAAAAACAAAAAAAATAGATCAAGAAATTAAATATTGGCACAATAGGATAGTTGACCACTTGACACGCTTCACAGAAAAAGCCAAAGATTTATTTTTAAATTTGAAATTGGCCAGCCTGCACTTTTGTTTTCGCATCCCTTTTTTCCACACAAACGGCTAATTAATTAATTAATTAAGTTAAAATAGTGCCACTTGTTTTTATAAAAATCATTACTCCATGGACTGCATGGTTCATGAGATGCCTTTCTGGAGTAGTATAATTATAATCAATACACGTTTTCTCTTTGAAACATGAAGTTGTAGTATTCGGTATCTTAGCTCTTAAGGAACATTATTAGCCTAAAAGTCTGCCAAAATTGTATTTATATTCATCCAATTTTATATCACTCTTCCTATTTTTTAATCCCTTCTGATAATAAACAGGGTCTAAATATTAAACATTTGATTTACTCACGATTAAAATTATTAATATTTTATAATAGTTTTCAAATCAATTAACACATCTTGCTCTCTTTCTTTTAGAAATTACTATTACTTCCAATCTTTCATATAAGAGTTGAATAATTCATTTAAACAATTTACATAAATGAGTTAAGTTAATTATTTGTAATAAATATGCGTTGAATTTTTTAAAATATCATATTTCATTATGACTGAAATCAATAGATATATTATATTTAAAATTAAATCTAATTTTTAATTAACTCTTATATTTAGGAGAGAAGTTGATGATATATTTTCTTTTTTCTGTAACCAGTAAAATGCTTTATTCCAATGGTTTCACCCTTCGGGTGGAACAAAGTTCCCTTTTTTTCTTTCTCACGAAAGAGAATAACACTTTTCTATAATTAAAGAAAAATTTATTATTCTTTGTTCTTCGATAACTTATAGGAAAAGTATTCTTAAAATATTGAAGAAGCAACTAAATATCATGAATTCACAAAATGTCAGACAAACCTAGCCACACCCATTAAGATAAATTTACTTTATTGTCCCTCACATATATAACTTACTCATCCTGTTCCATTCATAAAACATTTTCAGTGTTTTATATAAATTAAAAAAAATCTTAAAATTTTATTTACTTTAATTGAAATTCAGCAACTTTTCATCTTCTTTTTTTTTAGAAACAACTATTCAGTTTTATTTCTATTTAATATACATTATAACTCATCAAAACAAAATTAATGTAATAATAAATTAATGATTAAATTGTACGTTCATGTTTTAAAAAAAATTAATGATGTATTACATACATATGATAAAAAAAAAATTCTTTCTCTACATTGTGAATAAGATCAAGAGTGCGAGTAAGAATTGTTCTTACTTGGCGGATACTAAAATAAATTTTCATGATACTTGAAAAAAAATTTTCAAGCTTAAATTAAATAATTATTTTTAAAAAAATCGTGAAAATTGAATCCTATTTCTTGTTCCCTCACTGTCTAATCCGAACTTGGCCGTGATTGGATGTCTATTTTAATAATGACGTGGAACCCATTATCCACTTAAACACGTTATCAAAGTATTTTGGATCTTCCTCTTTTTACGATTTTGCCCCTCACAAATATCCATATCATGACCAAAACAAAAGACACCCTGTTCTAGATAATATCCAAAGTTGTTGGATTTTTAGAATGAAGAGACTAGTTTAGAAAAATAATATTTTCATGCATAACTTTTATATTTATCTCCTTTTCTTTTCTTGTACTCTTTAGAAAACAATTACATCCAAAGTGTCAACAAAAGTTTTAATTTTTAGTTCATTTGTATTTTACCAGAATTTTTTTATTAATTATAATGTTATTAACAAAAGTTGATTTTGATCTCTTCGTTGACTAAAATAGAGTAACTATATACGTAATATTTGATACGGAATAGATAAGAAAGATAATGAAAATAATAATAAGACATATAATCACTCATATTTCTCAGTGAGAACTAGCATTGCTTTGAGAGCCATTTTTGAATATAAATGATTGAAAAGACTAAATGGTTGTAATTTAGAAGAAAAGACAAAGGACACTATAAAATAAAATAAAATACTCAATGGAGTGATAAATTAAAATGGAAAGGACAGATGGCAGAAGTGGGATATTTCTAAGGGTGAAGTAAATTGGATTATTTGGAAGCAACTTGGTATTGGCCGACAAAAGGCTTCGCTTATTTTAGTGCTTTTAGATCTCCTCCTCCCTAACGCCGAAGCTACCATGAGAATGACTTTTTTTTTTTTCCACAAAAAAAAAAATATTTTTTTTAAGAATAGGTTAGGCACCCAAGAAATACTCATATACATAGTTTCACTCCTGACATATTTCATAAATATCAATGAAAATCCTAAATTTCATAAGCTCTCAACTTTAAAATTTAATAATTTTTAAATATATCTTTATTTAAAATTTACCTGTGATACATGAAAGTAGATTTAACATATAATAAATAAAAAAAAGCAAAATTGTATATTTATATATTGTCCAATTTATAAATAGAATCATATAAACCCTCGTATATACCATATAAATAAATAGGACAAGAGGTATGAATATATTTAAGGAAAATTAGTGTTAGGGTTTTAAATAAGAGAATTAATATCAGCAAATTTTCCACAAATTATTAATGGTAGCTACTTCAGTTCTTAATATAGCTTTGTTGATATTAATTCTTTTTACTTGTGACTCTACGATAATCTTAAATCTCATTAGCTCTATACTTTAAAATTCAACAACTTTTTAAATATATTTTTATTTAATATTTACTATGATACATAAAAATATATTTAATGTATAATAAATAAAGAATAAAATTATATATTTATATATTGCGGAACGTATAACCAGGATTGTATAAACCGTGTCTTTACCCTATAAATAAATAAATAGGACAGTAGGTATGAACATATATTTATATATATATATATAAGGAGGTCAAATATGGCTGGGGGTGGAGGTGGAGGGTGGAGACGAGAGGGAACGTGGCCACGTGGCAAGGGATGGGGTGGGGGACCTAAGAGTGAGTGGGCCCCATGGAACATCCGCCGTCCAATCTGAATGATCTGGAATCTTAAAAATGGCAGACCCCGCCGCCCTGTCATTTTACTGGTACAGCCTAATCTGCATGTACATTTTCAAAAATCCCTCACTTTCTTTATTTCCTGCATGATAGCGACCTCTTTCAATATAAACAAAGTGCACACGCTATTCCAATCTAATTTATTTAATTCAATTTATTAAATAAATTTAATTTAACAATACATATAAATATTTAAAAAGGTATGATTTAAAATAATTTATCTAGTTTTCTGAATTTTGTCTTGTGAAATCAAATGCATTTCATATTAAGAATATAATGTAATATAAACTAACTCTTATTCTTACTATAATAGCCAATTAGCTTTTTTGAGAGATCAAAAAATTAAATATGTTAATGAAAAAAATATTTATTGTTAGATTGTATATCAATTTATAAATTAAAAAATTATTTTGATTTTTTTTAAAATAATGTATTTAATTTTCTCAATTTACATTAAAAAAAGGTTAATAGACTCTTGTATAGAGTGGAGGTAGTATAACAAAGCCGACTAGGGATTGAATTGTGATATGGTTATACACACACCGGTGTTAATAAATCTTCCAAATGGCCTGCATTATTGAGAAAAATGCGCATTTTTAGTGTCTGAAGGTAGAGAATACTTATACTAAAAAAAATGAGAATGTTTTAAATAACATATATTTAAAATCTTAAAAAACAAAATTATAATAATAAAATAAATATTCAAATAAAAATAATATATAACAATAATAGATATATAATATCTATTAGCATCCTAACATTTTCATTCCAAAATATTTATACTATTTTACTATTTATAATTTACACTACACAAGTACACAATCTTATATATTTATAATTTATTCATCTCCTTTCCCTTGCTTATTTGGGGTTTTGGGGTGTGTGTATTTATATACATGTATGCATAAATAAATGTTAGTAGCTTAAGAATAGAAAAACACACATTTTTGAACTTGTCATTTGTTTTATTGATTACACTCATTCTAACCTATGAGACATCACAGTGTTTCTTCTTTAAAAATATTGATAAAATTTTAAAAAGATAAAAATATGTAATTGGTTTAACATAAATGGTCTAATCACCAATTTTGACATGTTTGGGTATGACTCGCCTAATTCTTCACCTGTCAAGTTATGTGCACTTAAAATTTTGAGATGTTGAAATCGGAAACTAAAAATTTTATCTGGTAAAATCGGTCAATTTGATACATGTCATTTTTAATTTATTATTTCTTTAATTTTTTTCTGTCAATTTAAACACTTAAACTTTACATGTCTATACAAAGAAAGCATGATCATACTATAAAAAGCAAAAGTGTTGGATCACATTAAACAATCTTAATATTTATTATACTCATTTTGAATACTCAATTTTTAAATATTCAAAAAATATAAGGGTTTGTTTAGCAACAACTTAAAAAGCACTTTTACGTAAATTGAGGTAAAACTTCTCTCACATACTTACCTCGGATTACGTAAAATCACTTAAAAAAGCTATTCCCAATCATACCCTAAGTCGGTGAACGCACTTTAAGTAAGAGCTATTGGGTAATTTTACATTTTAACATTTTAAAAAAATGGATGAGGAGCAATGTAATCATTTAACCATACTCAAAAATTTTCTAATTAGCCCTCTTAGTTTGGTTATGAACTTGTAAAAGTACGTGTTCAAATTTATATTTTGGTGTTTAAACTAAATTTAAGTCAGGCTTCACACTTTTCAGATATTAAATGTAATTTTGTTAAATATTTTGAAATTGAATTCTTTTCTACTTATGAAAAAGACAAAAGATGGAAGTTTTGTTAGGCTGCAGCCATTTTTTCTAGCTCGTGGACAAAGCTGAGCTGGCGATTAGGCTCTTGATTAACTTTAGGACCCACCACGTAGGAAATCGTGGGACCCGCACTCTTTACTAAACTTTGATATGACAGCTTTTCTTTTCACTTTGCCAGACTCTCAAGCCAATCATAAAAATAAAAATATGAATCAAAATAATAGTTAGAATTATAATTATAATTAGAAATGGTAGAAATTACATAGAAGTTTCAAAAATCAAATTTTGATGCTATAATTTCTATAAAAAAAATACATCTGATACATCAATTTTTAATAATAACTTAAATCAAATTTTTATGTTATTTTTAAAAATTAAAATTCATTTCAAATAATAAATACCTTAGATTGGGGCTAAATTTAGTAAGCAAAATCCAAAGAAATCAGGTAAAGCTGCCTAACATGAAGATGATTTCTCTGAAAATATAAATAAATAATTAAATAGTACAAGGATGCCCCCGGAAATTTCTGACAGTGGAAATTTGGAATTGAACGAAGGAAGGAGGAACTAGGGGGGGAGAGAGATGTGAGAGAGAGAGAGAGAGATCTGTTGCTCGAAGGCTAAAACCCTGTTTTCTTTTTATCGGAAAAAAACCCTGTAATTCTTTCTCTCTCTCTTCATCTAGACTTTCTCTCTCTTGTCTGTCTTCTTCCTCTTCCTCGATCTGCAACTCTTCGCAGCTGCCTCCCCCCCTCCCACATTGCTCGGTTATTGTCCGTCCTGAATATGGATGGGGCCCCCGAACTTCGGTGCGTTTCACTTTCGTGATTTGGAGGATGATTTTTCGTATTTTCAAAATTCAGAGTTCTGCCTTCTGAGGAGTCTTGTTCTTGTCACATGTTATTTATTTTCCAATTTGAAGCGTTTTAGTACGGGAAATCTAAGCTTACATTGAGGATCAATTAATTGCTTTATTTGGATTTCTTTTCTTTCTTTCTTTCTTTCCATCTTCGTTCCCCCCCCAAAAAAATCGTTACGTTTCCAATACATGTCTTTGTGTGTGTGTGTGTGTGTGTTTTTTTTTTTTTTTTTTTAAAGAATTAGCTCACCGATTTGATTTCTCCCGAATTGTAGACCTGGAAATGGAAATGGGTACCAAAGGATTTGGAATTGGGTGACATTGATCTTCGGTACGATCTTGGTAGTGCAGTAGCTGTGTAATTGCTAGCTCTAGCTCGTCAGATTTTCCTGGTTCTTTTTATCATTTTTCTTTTAACTTCCTACATCATCTTTCGTAAATCCTCGTTTTTATGCGGGGAATTGAATGCTAATTTCAATAGGTGCTATTTGATTTGACTTGACCAATATCAGTTGTAGCACACGAAATTATATTTCTTTTGTGTGTGTGTGTGTATTGAAATTTTCATATTCTTGTTTGCAGTAAACTATCATGTGTATTTGGGAAGGTTAATGACATCAATATGTCTGTGACTTTTTAGGTTATAGATGAAGCAATTTGGTACAAAGGGCGCATTTAATTGTTTGCAGGAAGCAAGATTTTAAGGGACTCCTTGAGCTGAAGTTCAGCTAAATGGCTCGTGGGAGGATAAGGGCAAGGATACGGAGGAGCAATCTTTACACATTTGCTTGCCTTCGACCCAGAACCACTGAGGAGGGGGCCCACTCACTTGAAGGCCCAGGGTTCTCACGAACTGTTCATTGCAACCAGCCGCATCTCCATGAAAAGAAGCCTCTACATTACTGCAAGAATCATATATCAACTACAAAATATAATGTTATCTCATTTTTGCCCAAGGCTCTCTTTGAGCAATTTCGACGAGTTGCTAATATATATTTTCTTTTGGCTGCATGCCTCTCGGTCTCTCCAATTTCACCTTTCACACCAGTGAGCATGATTGCTCCTTTGGCATTTGTTGTGGGGCTTAGCATGGCAAAAGAGGCACTGGAAGATTGGCGGAGGTTTCTTCAGGATGTCAAAGTTAATCGTCGGAAGGTTAGTGTCCACAGAGGTGATGGTGTTTTTGATTTTAAGGCATGGCAGAAGATAAGGGTTGGAGATGTGGTAAAAGTTGAAAAGGATCAATTTTTCCCCGCTGACTTGCTTCTGTTGTCATCAAGTTATGATGATGGTATATGCTACGTGGAAACTATGAATTTAGATGGTGAAACGAACCTGAAAGTGAAGAGATCTTTGGAGGTTACCTTGCCTCTTGATAATGATGACGCTTTCAAGGATTTTACTGGAAAAATACAATGTGAAGACCCAAATCCCAATCTTTACACATTTGTTGGTAACATTGAGTATGAACGACAGGTTTATCCCATTGATCCTATGCAAATTCTCCTCCGAGATTCAAAGCTGAGAAACACTGATCATGTCTATGGGGTGGTCATTTTCACTGGTCATGACAGCAAAGTGATGCAGAATTCTACAAAGTCCCCCTCAAAAAGGAGCAGAATAGAAAAGAAGATGGATTATATCATATATCTTCTTTTCACGGTCCTTATTTTAATATCTATGATAAGCTCCATAGGATTTGCTATAAAAACCAAGTTTCAAACTCCAGACTGGTGGTATTTACAGCCCAAGGAAGCTGAGTACCAATATAATCCCAACAATGCTAGCTTGGCTGGGATGAGCCATCTCATTACTGCTCTCATTCTTTATGGATATTTGATACCTATATCACTCTATGTATCAATTGAGCTCGTGAAGGTTCTACAAGCAAGCTTCATCAACAAAGACTTGCAGATGTTTGATGAAGAAACTGGGACTCCAGCTGATGCACGGACGTCAAATTTGAATGAAGAGCTGGGTCAGGTAGACACTATCCTTTCTGACAAGACTGGAACTCTAACCTGCAATCAGATGGATTTTTTGAAATGCTCCATTGCTGGTACGGCATATGGAGTGCACTCCAGTGAAGTTGAACTTGCTGCAGCAAAGCAGATGGCTTCTGACTTTGGGGAGCAAGAATCAGATCTCTCTAATTTTCCCATGCCTAATATTAAAGCACGTGGTTTGAGTGAAAATAATAGACTCGGTGAAGAAATTGAAATGGAGCCTGTTGTTACTTCTAAGACTGCTGAAAATAAAAAGCCCACCATAAAGGGATTTAATTTTGAGGACAACCGGATCATGAACTGCAACTGGTTGAAAGAGGCCAACTCTGATGTTCATTTGCTGTTTTTCCGGATATTGGCAGTTTGCCATACTGCCATTCCTGAGCTGAATGAGGAGAATGGCAGTTTTGCATATGAAGCTGAGTCACCTGATGAGGGGGCTTTTCTGGCAGCGGCCAGAGAATTTGGTTTTGAGTTTTGTAAAAGGAATCAGTCGAGTATTTTCATCCGTGAAAGACTGTCTCCGTCTGGACAACCTGTTGAAAGGTCACTCAATATGAACTCTTTTATGTCTGTCATTTTCTCTTTATCTCTGCTTTTCTAAAGAAAAAGGGATGGGGCTGGGGCAGGAGAGGGGTCCAGTACATGTTCATGCCACTTCAACTCTTTTAATTGTTATATCACCGTTTTTTTAAAGCTTGTTTTTGGGGGATTTTCCATGGATTATGCAGGGAATACAAAATCCTGAATTTGTTAGACTTCACTAGTAAAAGAAAACGGATGTCTGTGGTTGTACGTGATGAGGACGGCAGCATTCTCCTTATGTGCAAGGGGGCAGACAGGTTAGATTATGGAATCTTTTTTCCTGTCCTAAATACTGATAGCTGAATGTATGATGTTTCTAATCAAGTAGGGCCTATGATCAGAGTTTACATTACGACCGGGGGAAGTTTAAATCCTCTTGAAGCTTGGCAGAGTTTAAACTTCCTTGCTACTAGTTTACATAAATCATCACAATAACTCCCGCCTTCCCATGCACAAACTTTTGCACAGATTTTCAACATGTCACTATAAACTTTGCCATTCATATTTTGTCCCTTTGTGGCTATGTAGTATCATATTTGATCGATTGTCAAAGAATGGAAAAACATATTTGGAGGCTACTAATAGACATTTGAATGAGTATGGAGAATCTGGCTTGCGAACACTAGCCTTGGCTTATAGAAAGCTTGGTGAGCAAGAGTACTCTGCTTGGAATAATGAATTCCAGAAAGCCAAAGCAGCCGTTGGGTCTGACCGAGAGGAAATGCTTGAACGATTATCTGATATAATGGAGAGAGAGTTGATTCTTGTTGGAGCCACTGCAGTTGAAGACAAACTGCAGAAAGGGGTAGGTTCTACCATTCTTTATAGTCAACATGCATATGTTATTGTTGGTCTACTTCAACCAATTTTCTCTTTACTGTCCTTGTCAGGTGCCCCAATGCATCGACAAACTTGCACAAGCCGGTCTTAAGATCTGGGTGTTAACTGGAGATAAGATGGAAACTGCTATCAACATTGGGTCAGTCTACTGCAAATTATTTAATTACATCATACGACTGCATCTCTGTTCTGAACTCGATGAAAATTGCCTCTATAAACAAGTAAAATTAACTTTTTACCTCTGTGGTGCAGATTTGCTTGTAGTATGCTTCGACAGGGCATGAAGCAGATATGCATAGCTACTATGAACTCAGATTCATTGACCAATGCTGGAAAAGAGGTATTTGTCATTGAGAAAGAGTAGAGGAATTAACTTAATGAATTTAGCATTCGTCTGATCTTAAACTTAGTCCTTGTTGATGCTTAGGTCATCAAGGAGAACATTTTGAACCAAATCACCAATGGCTCACAAATGATCAAGCTGGAGAAAGATCCCCATGCTGCATTTGCATTAATTATTGATGGTAAAACTCTGTCATATACATTAGAAGATGACATGAAGCACCACTTTTTGGGATTGGCAGTAGAATGTGCATCCGTCATCTGCTGTCGTGTGTCCCCTAAACAAAAGGCGCTGGTAGGTTATTTTCGTCTTTGCCACTTGTGCATGTAAAAGACACTCACACATGGATATTCTGCATCTGAATAGTTGATACTCTTTTTTTAAAAAAAAAAAAACTATTATTGCACCTTTTAGGGTCACAATTGTGTTCAACTACACCATTTATTTATTTGAGATGAATAGGAAAAATTAAGGCCAATCAAACCAAATGGATTCAGGAGTTCAATTGTGCAGAGCTGTGACTGCAGTGTCTAATAATCATTTGGCTTCAGGTAACAAGGTTGGTGAAGGAAGGAACTGGGAAGACCACTTTAGCAATAGGTGATGGTGCAAATGATGTTGGCATGATTCAGGAAGCAGATATTGGTGTTGGCATTAGTGGGGTTGAAGGTATGCAGGTTAGTTACATACCTGACTAGCTCTCCTGGTATGATTATGTTACATGGAGTTTTCACTGCATTTATTTTTTATTATACAATCTAACTGGTATTGTTGCAACATCATGTGCTTTTCTCTTGACATTTCTTAAAATTGGATTCAGTTAGAGAAGATACCTAACTATGATGGTTGTTTACATGTTATCTTAATAGTCTCATGTAGAGTAAGAGCACTATAGTTCAAATTTAGAACCCACTCAGGAATACTCTTTAATTCTTACTTTCATCCCTGCCCGCTTGTTAAGAAAATGCAGAAGCATGTGAACATTTAGAATCTGTGAGACTAAAATTCGGAACTCCTTTTCAGGCAGTGATGGCCAGTGACTTTGCCATTGCCCAATTTCGGTTTTTGGAGCGTCTTCTGGTAGTCCATGGACACTGGTGTTACAAGAGAATTGCACAAATGGTATTCATTGTTTTTTCATCTTTCTTTGTTTTCCGCCCCACAGCTTGTGTCTTCATGTTATGAGTTGATCCCCATTCTTCCTCTGATTGATCCGTTGTTCATGCAGATATGCTACTTTTTCTACAAAAACATAGCATTTGGCCTGACCATATTCTATTTTGAGGCCTTTACGGGTTTCTCTGGGCAATCTGTTTATGATGACTGGTACATGCTATTGTTCAATGTTGTTCTTACGTCGTTACCTGTCATCTCACTTGGTGTTTTTGAACAAGATGTTTCATCAGAAGTCTGCTTGCAGGTTCGTCCCTTTAAAATGCCTTAATTGGATTCTGTCTAGCTTTTGATAATCACCCTGCACTCTCTTCATGCACTTCTTGCTCTCTGCAGTTTCCTGCACTTTACCAGCAAGGACCCAAAAATTTGTTCTTTGACTGGTATAGAATATTGGGATGGATGGGCAATGGTCTCTATTCCTCCCTTATTATCTTCTTCCTTAACGTCATCATCTTCTATGATCAAGCGTTCCGCTCCAATGGCCAGACTGCTGACATGGCTGCTGTTGGGACAACAATGTTCACTTGCATCATTTGGGCTGTCAATCTTCAGATTGCCCTGACAATGAACCATTTTACTTGGATCCAACACCTGTTGGTCTGGGGCAGTGTAACCACATGGTACCTATTTCTCTTGCTTTATGGCATGATTTCTCCATACTATTCCAAGAATGCCTACCAAATATTAGTTGAAGCTCTTGGCCCTGCACCTCTTTACTGGATAGCAACCCTTTTAGTAACAGTCACCTGCAATCTTCCTTATCTCACCCACATATCCTTCCAAAGGTGTTTTAACCCCATGGATCATCACATCATCCAAGAGATTAAGTATTATAAGAAGGACATTGAAGATCAAAACATGTGGACCAGGGAGAGGTCTAAGGCCAGACAGGAGACAAAGATTGGTTTCACAGCCAGAGTTGAAGCCACCATCAGGCAGTTGAAAGGAAGGCTGCAGAAGAAGCAATCATCTATAGGGGCTTTGTCACCATCAAGAAACTTATAAATATTATTTTTTATAGGGTAGGAAATTTTTAGGCTTGCTCAATTTTTTCATCTCTCTCTCTCTCTAGCTCCTTTTCTCGTTCTTTTCTTCCCTGCTTGTATTGGTTTGCTTATAAAAAGGTCATCTGAAGTGAGGTCCCATTCATTGAGGGAAAGCTAGGGAGCTGTTGTATCTATGTAACATCCTGCTTATACTTGTTTGTTTACAGACTGATATTTCCATTCATTATTTTGGAAAAGCAACGAGAGTTGTTGTATATGTTAGTTAAAGAGAGGTTGACATTTTGCTATATTCTTGATTCATAAGATTTATTTAATTCCCAAAGTCACATGGTTATGATTCAATTCAAGTTATCTTGCACAGTTGATTGTGGAGCAAGGCATCTTTGCTTCAAAAACGGCATAGCAGTTTCCCGTTCTAGAGAATGAGAAAAATCAACTTGAAGATGCCTTTAGTACAGAAGGAAGAAAAATCGCTCCTCCTGAAAACTAAACGTTTTTTTTTTATACATAAATTTTCAGGTGAGTTCGGCATCGATCATTCCACTAAGGTCAAGGTACGGCCCCAGGGCTCAGAGAGCACTTACAAGGGATTTATGAGATCACCTACCAAAGGAACCCTCACAACAACAGAAGGAGTTGAACTTACATACTTTTGGGATCCCAAATTCATTCTTTACCATCTGTGCCAACTCTCATTGAATGAATGAATGACACTATGGAATGGATGTTGCTAATGGGCTTGTGGAAAGCGGCATAAATACTTTAGTAAACGGTATAATAACTATAATGAAAATTCTGATTTCTTTGTTTTTTTTTTGGTAAAAGAAAATTCTGAATTCTATTAACTCTGTGAGAAGTACAAACAATCACCAACAAACATTTAAACCTAGCCTCTTGTCATCTTGTGTCTCTTATAAAGAGATGGTGGTTGATGAATGACACAAAAATTTATTTCAAGACTAAGCTGATTTAGCTAAAAAGTCTATTGAGGTATTGTTATCCTTAATTGTCTAACTAAAACCTGTCAATTCCCTCCTACTTTTTCCAACTCTAATTTGTAGTAGAGTTTTTTTAATTGATTTTATTTGATTCGAGATAAAGATATGAAGAAAGTTTTATCTTAATTTATATAAAAATATTTTTTTAATTAATTATGTAAATCTGCTACAAATGAGGTTTTATACTTAGACATTCTAGCATCTTCAAGAGTCAAGACTTCAAATTGCCAGAGGCTACTCTTTGAATTTTTTAAAAAATGGTGGTATCAATATTAAAAAGTAAAGATTAATAAAAAAATCTTGAATTAAAAAGAAGTTAGAGCAACCTTTTTCCTTCTCTTTTGCGGACTAACGGCGAGCATCCTGAAATACAAAGACGTTAAGAAAAAGGAAGTCTAGAAACGAACGGCTTGACTGCATCTTCAAAGCAGCTTGAAATTTCGCATTCACATTGAAGCGTGAGGAAGGTTTGCGCGTTGCGAGGAGCTGTGGATTGTCGTCTTCTTCTCTCTACCCTTCCTCTTCGCAATTTTTTTGTCTTTTTTTTTCTTCCTTTTTCATACGGCGGACCCTATTTCTTCCAATTGATCATGTGATAGAAAAGGAAAGTTCTTTTTCATTTTTCCGATTTTGTCCTTCACTCTTTACTTTTTCTCACTTCTATCCTTTTCCTTATCCCCATACCTTCTTCGATTTCCCTTCTAAAACTGCTTCTCCAAGTCGTCTCTCAAGTCTAGCTGCTGATCCTTGATTTTCCATTTTTAATTTTTCTTTCTAGTGTTTGATCCCCAAACTTCTTTCTTTTTTAGTTGTAATTTAGTTCTAGGGTTTTAGGCCTGGTCGTTTATCAATTTTTTTTGAATGGAGCCCCGAGTAGGGAACAAATTTCGTCTTGGCCGGAAGATTGGTAGCGGATCGTTCGGGGAGATCTATCTTGGTGCTCTTTGTTTTCTACCGCTTGTATTTTTTTCCCATTTTTGTTGTGAATTTGTGTAGTTTTTGTTGACTTGTTGCAATCCTTTTGCCAGGTACTAATATTCAGACGAATGAAGAGGTCGCAATTAAGCTCGTGAGTGATTTAACCCACTCCAATTCTCGCTGTTGCAGCGTACTTTGCCATTTTGGAAAAAATTAAGAATTTACTTTTCGCAAATGGCTGATAGCCAATAGTTAGTCTAGCTGTGCCTTGGACTAATTAGGATGTAATTTTGCTGTGCCTTACGTTTGGTTATGGAAATGTGAATCATGGTATTGTATCGTGCCGTAAAAATAGATGCATGTGTAAAATTGAAGCAAGCAATGTGCCGAACGTTGATGAGAGATAGTTTTTGCTAAACTTCTTCGCACATTTATTTAGAATCTGCCCGCGCCGAATGGTCCTCTGCTTTGATTTCATAATCGAGCTACTCCAGCAACCAGATGAAACTTAATTAAACTTAAATATTTTTCGCTGAGTCTGCAAGCTTGTCTTACATTTGGCTTAATTTAATGAATGTAGTTAAACTCGATTGCCAAATGTTCTAATTTTATTGAAATTAATGCACTGTGGTTCAATGATTTTGTAACATATCTAATAACATCCTCAAATCTAGTACAGGCTAACATAGTTCAGGAACTTTTAACTTTCAATTATTTGTATTTTTCCTTTGACAGTTGAATATATTTACAACCTGTATCCAGTATCTGTAATTCTTGAATTAATCATCCATTGCTGTAATTTGCTTATGAGGCATGGACTTACGCTTTTGCTTTATTTTGCCTTTTTAAACAGGAAAATGTCAAGACCAAACACCCTCAGCTGTTGTATGAATCAAAGCTGTATAAAATACTGCAAGGAGGAAGTAATTACGACATTTTTCCTTCTATTTTTTTTTTTTTGGTTTCTTATTGAATTCGCTTACAAATTTTAATCAAATATATTTTCTTCTTGGCCTCTATTAACAGCTGGAATCCCGAATGTTAGATGGTTTGGTGTTGAAGGAGACTACAATGTGCTTGTGATGGATTTACTAGGGCCCAGTCTTGAAGATTTATTCAATTTTTGTGGTCGGAAATTGTCACTTAAAACTGTTCTAATGCTTGCTGATCAGATGGTAGGATTTCCAGTTTTGTGTGGACATCTTTTTGACAACCTAGTCACTCATTTCTTTGTAATGATACAAACTGTTTTCAGATAAATCGAGTTGAATTTGTTCATTCAAAATCATTTTTACATCGGGACATCAAGCCTGACAACTTCCTCATGGGATTAGGAAGGCGTGCAAACCAGGTATTGGTCCAATGCTTTATTTTCGTAATTATTCCTTCTTTCAGACCCTGTCATCTTTTATATGTTACTTCGAAATTTACCTCACTGGTAGGTATACATCATTGACTTTGGTCTTGCAAAGAAATACAGAGACACTTCTACCCACCAGCATATTCCTTACAGGTAGTTTTTCAGTTAGTCGTTCTTTTGTTTGATTTTTCACACCATATTTTTCAGTTTGTTTTAATTTTTAGGACCTTTTTTTATTAAGGAAAATATTTATTGTATCTGCATGTGGCACGTTAAGCTGCCCTATGTCAATGTTAAGTGGTTATTTTCCTGTCAGAATGGCAGCTTCTTTAGTGATGATGTGAAACTGGTATACCTTGCGTTCTGCCCTGAATGCATTTAGATTCATGTAGTCAGTTATTTTAAGCATCTTAGAGTGTTCCAACATTTCTCTTAGGGAGAATTGGGGAAAGGTTCTTCATTGGAGAATTAATTGTAAAATGGGACCTTTCACATATGTGCAATTAAGCTTCTACGTTATGTGCAACTAAACAGGTCACATTCTCCAATTAATTTCTTAATGGGGGATTTTCCCCCAATTTTCCCTTTTTCTTTTACTATATTGTTGATACGATTCTCAGTCTTAATGAGCCTGTGTTTGCCATAGCATGTGTATGGCATGTTGGTGTTATTTATGCTGACATTCTACAATAACACTATATAATCAATATGTAAAATATGAATCATTTAAAATTGTTTGTCTGTTTTTTTTTTATGGTAAAAAACATGTTTTAGCTTCCACTTTACTTTTGTGGTCTCCTGGATTTTGACATGCTTGTAATTCTGTGCAGAGAGAATAAGAACTTGACGGGAACTGCTAGATATGCTAGTATGAATACTCATCTTGGAATTGGTAGGGTTGCATGTATTCTTTTCTTTCTTTTTTATTTTATTTTTTGCTGAACTGTGGTAATTTATTCTGATCTCTGATTTGACCTTTGAGATTGTGCTTGATGCTTTGATAGAGCAAAGTCGCAGGGATGACTTAGAGTCACTTGGATACGTTCTTATGTACTTTTTAAGAGGAAGGTAAAGATTCTTGTGCTTGTGTTATCTTAAATTTCTGCCACCTGCTATTAAATCTGTTTTGACATTGTACTTCTATAGTCTTCCTTGGCAGGGACTGAAAGCAGGAAACAAGAAGCAGAAGTATGAGAAAATCAGTGAGAAGAAAGTTTCAACTTCTATTGAGGTAAAATTGTGAGTTAAAATAATATTTGATGCATATTACATACATTTCTTTGGGAAAAGAAAATTTTACTGAATTTTCATTGTTTTTGTGCTAGTCTCTCTGTCGTGGGTATCCCTCAGAATTTGCATCATACTTCCATTACTGTCGGTCTCTGCGTTTCGATGATAAGCCAGATTATGCTTATCTGAAAAGACTTTTCCGTGACCTTTTCATTCATGAAGGTTTAATTCTTAATTGTTTTCTGCCTTCTTTCTTATTTGATTGTAGAATAATCCTTTATGAGGGCATGCCGTTTGTGAAGTAGATTTTTATCTTTTAACAAGACTTTTTTGCCCGTTACTCCAGGATTCCAGTTTGATTATGTCTTTGATTGGACCATCTTGAAATATCAGCAATCCCATATTGCTACTCCTCCTGGACGTGCTATTGTAAGCAATGTTTTTGCTATCTTGTTTCATTGTCTCTTTCATGTTTAGTTTGTCATAGAAATGACATTTGCAGGTTCCTGGTGCTGGACCAAGTTCTGGCATGCCGCCGATTGTTTCAAATGCTGAAAGACATTCAGGTACATATTTTCTACACTTACTTTCTGCACCCGCCTATTTATTATCTTTCTGTCTATCTTGACAAAGATGTTCAGATTATCCATGTTGTTAGAAGAAGTGAAATACTTCTGTTTCTTAAAATCCGCATGCTTACATATATACATAGATATCAGATTTCTTTTAGATGCATTTCTAATATGCTACTCTTCTTTGACTTCTTATATCGCAAGTGAATAAAAAATATTAAAACACCAGCAGAGTGTGTAGGCTAAAATAACATGATGATTATTTTGACTTCACTTGCCCTTTGCATGCCTCTTGCTATTACTTACTGTGTTTTTGAATTTTTTATGTGGTAAACTCAATTATAGGAGGGGAAGACAGCAGACACGTTGGCTGGTCTTCATCAGATCCTGCTCGTAGGAGAAATTCAGGACCTATTGCTAATGATGTCATCTTATCTAGACAAAAGGCCCCAGTTCCAAGTGACTCAAATGTTTCAAAAGATGGAATGGTGCGTATACTTTATTGTGGACTGTAGAGCATTTTTTCTGTCTTTTCAGAAATTTGGAGGGGGGCAATTTCCTTCTTTATTGTTTTATCTCTTTCCATTAATATTGCTTTCCGACTGACCCACGGATCAAATTGATGAAAATGAGTGTTTTGTTAGGAATACATGTCTTCCATAAAAGAAAAACATAGGAAGGTGTAAGCTGCTACTTTATTTTTTTGGTGTTGGCACGGATGATAAAGTATTATATGTTTTGTCATAGTGTGTATGTGGACAGATGAAGCTCAAAACGTGCAACTGATATAGTTCTCTTTACCCTTCAACATTTTCTTTCAAGTTATGTTTGATCATGTGGAGTTGTCATACTTGGACCTGCTGCAGTAAGTTTTTCAGAATGATATAATATGAATGTAGTCCGTGTTTTGTGGATAGAAAATGAATGCAATTTGTTTAATGTTAAGTAATCTATTTTATAATTGAATGTGATGTCAGGTTAGCTGGCTTGTGATATTTGTTAGTTGGAAACTGGGAGTCCTGCTGGTTAAGATTAGAAATTTTCTATGTTTTTTCGCAGTTGTCTGGTTCTAATTTTTTCCGCCCAAGCGGATCTTCAAGGCGAGCAGCTGTTTCTAGCAGCCGGGATGCAGCTACTGTTGGCAGTGAGACTGAGCCCTCTCGCCCACTTGCTGTTGATGCAAGTCCAGGAGCACTCCGTAAAATATCTGGTGCTCCAAGAAGTTCGCCTCTTGTATTGGCGGAACAGAGCAGGACATCATCTGGCAGGAGCCCGGCAAACATCAAGAATTTTGAGTCTACTCTGAGAGGCATTGAGAGCCTGCATTTCAATGACGAAAGGGTACAATACTAGCAGCTGGCTGCATGTGATCTCTGGTCTCTGTAAATTCTGATGAGTTTCGTACTTTCATACTTTGAAATGAAGTGTTGTCTATGCTTTTTTTTTTTTTGGAGGAAAGCTGCAACAAGTGAGTGATCACTATATGAAGAACACAATAAAGAAACACTTTAGTGGCTTCCTGATTCTGAATCCTGATGATACTGATATCTTGGCCTACAAAGGCTTGTGTAGTTGTGTTCATACCTATTATTGTCTAGTCTCTTCTCATGCTTAAGACTAATCCATGGTGATAAACCACACTGTAAAATGTGGTAGGAGACATGGTAGGATTTTGGGGAAATTATAACTTGGTTTAGTGAGATACCGCAATATTACAGGTATAATTCTTTTCTTTGATTTTTAATATTACAGTGAATGCTTTGGTTATTTGATACTACTTTGTGGAACCCTCTTTTTTTTTTTTGTTAACGAGTTTTGATAATCATATTTATTATATAATACGTGACACTTAAAATGGGTTGAATTGGAATTTGATGGAAATTAAAGTGAATCCAATTTTATATTTGACGTTCTTCCATTTTCGCCTCCTGAAGTAAATTGCTTTTGGTTTACAAAGTTTGAGAAAAATTCAAACCATGATTTATTGAATCGTTGAGGAGCGAAGAATACATGAGAGGGCGAGGGAGAGAACACGTGCATTGATGATAAATAATTCAGCATATTATATTATAGATTTGTTTGCGCGTTATAAAAATACATTCACATAAATCTCAACAAAACTTCATTTATAATAGACCATAAATCACATTGAAAAAATTATTTCTACTACTAATTTAAATATGATTTATATTTTTGTGGTAAAAAAAACATGCTCTGTATTTCTATTCATGTCATGGATACTATATAATATTTTTTTTTAAAATACTTGGCCTTGATATGTCATGTATGGACATTCTGTGTTTCTATTGCAGTTTCAGCGTCACAAATTCATGTGGTAACAATAGTAGATAGAGAGTGGAAGAATAAGACGGCTCATGTGTAAATAAATAAACTAGAAAGTTGAGAAATAATTCTTTTTTGGTTAAGCAGATAAATAATTTGTCGTTGGCAAAAAAAAAAAAAAGATAAATAATTCGTCGATGACCTAAATTAAAGGGGATTTATGGGGTTAACTGGTTTTGATACACACGTGCAAGTGTAAGATTTGACATAACAATTGAGGTAGATCCATAGTGTTATAGGATACTAATATAAAATTGGTCAAGAACTGGTGACGTGATTTATACAAAATTATTAAGTCAAAATTTTGTATTATGCATAACACATGAGTGCATAGATGAACCACCCTATCAACAGTTATCCAGAATTGAAAAGTGCAATTCAGTTGCGATTAAGTAAGTTAATAAAAGCAAATTTCAAGAAAAAAGTTGTTTATACTCCTTTTATCTTTCACCCACTGTACCATTGCAGATGATATAATCGGCATGTTAGTGTTCCTCCATATATTGCAATAAAACAGCCGATAGGTCAGACATGCTTTAAGAGCTACCAATGTTCATTATACCATTACCAATAGAAGCAAGAATGGAGAGGAAGACAAAACTCTGCTTTCAGCAATTTCTGAGAGATCATTACAAAGAATATGGTCAGATGTCCTTGGATTTAAACTCTTAAGTAACAAGAATCTTAAAAATAAAATAAAATAATAATACTTTGTCAAAAATTGAAACCCTGACGAGTTTAAGACGAAAAACAAAAATCCTAACTCATCAGAGCAGATCTGCTACATTTGATGGCAACTCCTCTATGGTTACGTTATAGAACTTCTGAATGTCAGACAGCATCCTAGCATCATCCATTGTCACAAAATTTATAGCCACGCCTTTCCTTCCAAATCGTCCACTTCGACCAATTCGATGAAGGTAATTTTCAGGCTGAGTAGGCAGATCATAGTTGATGACAAGTGAGACTTGCTGCACATCAATACCACGAGCCAAGAGATCAGTAGTGATCAGAACTCTAGAAGAACCAGATCGAAATTCACGCATAATAATATCCCGAGTGTTTTGGTCCATGTCACCATGGGTTGCCGATACTGTATGGTCGTTGCTTCGCATCTTATCAGTGAGCCAGTCCACCTTGCGCCTTGTGTTGACAAAAATGACACTCTGGGTGATGGCCAGTGTTTCATAAAGATCACACAGCGTCTCTAGTTTCCACTCCTCCTTATCAACATTGACATAAAATTGCTTGATACCTTCAAGGGTCAGTTCATCACGCTTTACCAAGATTCTCACAGGCTTATTCATGAACTTCCTGGTAATATCAAGAGCCTCTGGAGGCATTGTGGCAGAGAAGACGCCAACCTGAATTTTACCCGGCAGCAGCTGGAAAATATCATAGATCTGCAATACTAATTAAAATGTTAGTCAAGACAGGAATGAAATTAAACCTCTAAGCCTACAAATTTCAAAAAGTGCCACTAAATATGGATGCAAATTGAAATAATAATAGCATGTGTGTATATGAAGATCAAGGGAAGGAAGAAAATTGACAAACCTGGTCCTTGAAACCTCGAGAAAGCATTTCATCAGCCTCATCCAACACAAACATCTTTATGTAATCTGGACGAAGAGACTGCCTTCGCAGCATGTCAAACACACGACCAGGAGTTCCAACAACTACATGAACACCAGCTTGGAGAATACGCTGATCATCACGAACACTTGTGCCACCTACACAAGCATGAACCTTAACACCAAGGTAATCACCAAGAGCTCTCATAACCTTCTCAATTTGCTGTGCTAGCTCCCTTGTCGGTGCCAAGACCAAAGCCTGGCACTGAACTAAACCATAATCAAGTTGCTGCAAAATTCCTGAGCAGAATGTTGCTGTCTTGCCAGTTCCAGACTGGGCCTGTTGAATGACATCCAGACCCTTGCAAAATGGAACAATTCCCCTCTGTTGGATTGCAGAAGGCCTCTCAAAACCTTTAGAATAAGAACAGATATTACACATATGATCCTTGTAAAAGAGTTAGCACAATTCTAAAAGAACAGAAACTTTTTTCCTTGGAAGAATATATCACTGATACTCATCAAAACATGCAGAATTCAAAAAACAATAGGAAAACATTGATTTCCATTCCACCCCACTGGTCCACTGTGTTATTCTATTAAGTGAATAATATAGAAAATTTGACTGAAACAAACTGAACAAATAAAGACACAATCCACGCATATGTAGTTAGGGAAAAATATTCCATGGACTCCGTTATCACTAAGGCTCCAGTAAGGGAATATTCCAACAGAATAGATGAGAACATGCAAATATAAAGAACTTGAAGATAACTGCAAAGGCAAAAAACTTTATTACCATAAGCATAGATGCCTCTCAAAAGATTTTCTTGTAATCCCATTGCATCAAAAGTATCATAAACCTCATCGTAGGAGGTAAAAAATTCTTGTCCATCAGTAGAAAGCCTGAGTAATTGTGTTGCCGTAAATCAAAATCCCAGAAAAGGCACATGAACGATGAATGCAAGCATACAAAAATATGAATATGAAGTACACTAACTCACAATTCATTCATTTTAGCATCATATTGACGAGCATCAAATTGTGTTCCTTCTGGGGCCAAACCTGCCATGACTGCAATGAGGAAAACTTGTGTAAAGGAATGTCCCAAGAACCCTTCTGTGATTGAAAATGTAACAAGTTGGCACCAATTAAAAATTAGACGGGTCTCCTCTTGTCTAGAAGTAGATACATGCTTGGGGAAGAGACAAAGGATAAAATGGTTAAAAGTTAGGGGAAATTACTATAAAGTCCCGTGCAAGAGAATTAATATCAGAAAAGTCCCAAGAAGTTGTCAATGCGAGTAACTTGAGTTGTCAATGGTAGTTGCTTTAGTTATCAATGAAATCTTTCTGATATTAATTCTCTTACATGAGACTTTATAGTTATTCCCCCTAAAAGTTATACCAAAGTTGAAAAAAAAAAAAAACTACAAAATAGCTTTTCAAATGGTCACCCATTTTTGAAAAGATGATAAAAATACTCATATCTAACTTTTCAAATGGCCAACAGATATCAGCAATCATGAATATAAACCTTTCATTGCCAGACACTGTTTTGCCCACTCCTCCCAGATCTAGCATATCTAACTCACGAAATGTGTCCACAAGCAGCCAGAATCAAAAGGGTTATCCCACAATAAAATGTAAATACACATCTCTATGCCACATATATTCATTTAGTGCGATTTTCATAAGAAATATGTAGCAAAAGAGCCAAACTTGCAATCCACTTGCACTGGAGTACAAGCATTAAACTTCTGCAATTTTAATATCAGGAGGTGATATTCTGAAAGGCCTGCGGATATCAGAAAATCAGTGTCTGACACCGCTTTCCCCACACCTCCAGAATCCAGCATAACTCATCTGCAAGATAAGTCACCAAAAAGCCAAAATCGAGGGGAGACCGAAGAAAAAAAATGTACAACACACGCATCTTTCAGATTGCATTTACGTTCCAATTTTTCTAGTAAGAAATATATCACAAATATCAAATGCGTAATCTTTGGAGAGATCAAAGCTCACAAAAATAATATATATACATCAAATAAAACAAATATTGCAGATAAAGAACACAGAACACACATTTCTAATCAGACAAGTGTTCCCATACAAATATTCAAACTTTAGGGTAAGCTAACGAGCAAACGGCAGAATGACGATGACAATAACACTAAAATGTTGACAAGAAATGCTACCTGAAAGAATGTTGAATGCTTACTAGTAAAGCAGCGATAGAGAGACAACAGATGAGCAAAGAAGAGAGAATAGAAACCTGAGAGCAGATTGCAAAGGGAAGCTAGGGTTTCCCAAACTCCTCGGATCTGAACCGTGGAGTTGGAGGGAGGCGAATGAAGCTAGGTTTAGCCTTTGTAGCTAAGTAGGAGATTGAAGAGGGGGAAAATAAATAAAAAAAACACATTAAATTAACTTTTAGGTTTACACATTTACCCTTTGGTCCCAACGCATGAACAAGCAAAACTACAAATAGCCAAATATAGTATGATTTAAAATTAGGCATGACCTCAAATTATGAGTTTATGACCTAATCAAATCTAATCTTTTCATTTTTTTAAAAAAATTTTGGCCATCCTAATCTTTTGATATTTAATTGATAAAACTTCTATAGTGTTATCAAATAATTGTATTTCTAATAGATGTTAATTTTTCAATATTGGTTCTATTCAAGTCAAAGAGGATATAATTTTTTTTTTGACAGATACCTATTAAATATTAATTTAATCATGTTTTTGGTTCATTTTATCACTGATGAATTTTTTAGTCTACATGAAAAAGGAAATCACAATGTTTTTTTGTTTTCATAAACCTTATTGTTTAATAATTATAAGAGATAATTTGCATTCCATATTTTCAAGTGTTTTTTTTTTTTCAAATGCATCTAGTATCATAAAATATGTTGTATATTTTTTTTGATACATTGGAAGATAAATACAAAAGACAAAAGAAATAAGAAATACTAATTGCAACGGAAGCTTAGTATGATGTTTTTATTCCTGAAGAAGTGCGTTGTGACCTCATTTGTCATGATATATATTCCCATGCCAGCTGATAAGGAGCTCTTAGCTAAGCAATCTGCCAACACGTTCTCATGTCTATGAATCCACACTATTCGAACATCCCAAGTTCGCCGCAACCAACTCTGCAACTCCTATAGCAAATCCCAATCTTCATTTAGTTCTATATTCGTGTTTACAGCGAGATTTACCACCGTTTGTGAGTCACACCGAATTTCGACCTTGCGGATTCCACACTCCCAAGCACGCTTGAGACCCCAAATGCACCCCCATATCTCAGAAGATATGCTGCTACGTGCCTCATGCCTGCACATGAAAGCCTCCACCGTACTACCAGTCGGATCAAACATTATTCCCCCACATCCAGCTGCCGTAGTGTCAATCGCAAAAGCTCCGTCCACATAAACCACATGCCTATCCTTCTCAACCTGATGAGTCTGCGGTGAGTCAAAACTGTTGCCCATGTCAACAAAAACCTTGGGTTTCTCGATACACTTGGCCTTGCCCATACATCGTACTATGCCATGCACCTCTGACAATCCATCATGTAAACTGGGGTATGAGTCTAGGTGTATTCTCTCATTCCTTCTTCTCAACAAAATCCAACATGTCACGCTAAACACGTCACACCATCTTCCCACCGTTGTTAGACTTTTGTTCTTAGAATTCGAGATTACCCATTCCGTCAGATTACTTTCCCAAAACCGTTGGTCGTGTGGCG
>QFDD01114669.1:0-36860 GCA_006871305.1 Vachellia collinsii
TAGGCAGCTCCTACTAGCCCCCTCCTTCGCAGACCTTCGGTCACTCCACTTCCTCACTACTCACTCCCTTACCCTGGATCCCTCACTCCGCTCCCTCTGTCCCTCAGTTCCTCTCCGTCGATCCCTCACGCCGATCCTTCTCGGCTACTCCCTCAGCGTCAGCCGTCAACGACAGGCGAAGCGGCTACGTGTCTCAGGCGACGGCGGCAGCGCTCGTCCGAGAGATTTAGAAAGCCTCCCGCTCTTTCCTCCTTCTCCGACAAGCTACAGCTCCGTCTTAGTGGATGCGGCGCTCGTCTCAGTCCCCTGCTCTCCAGCTCTCCTTCTCAGGTTCTCCAAGAATGTGTTTGTACTGACTGTTGAATATTTTTTGCAACTCTAGTGTCCTTTCTCATGTTTTGCCTGGTGGAGATCTGAACATTTTTGCATCAGTAGTATGATTTTTGTATCACCAGATTGCTCGACTTGTTTGTATCACTGTATGCGATCAGTAGTATGATCTTTGGCACTGGTTTTTCGGCTGAATCATTTAATCTAGTTGAGTATGAATGTTTAATCTTAATTTTTTTTTATGTTGAATCATTTCCTGAAAATTTAAGTGCTGAATCAAAGTCTCCTCTGATCGGTGATTTATTCATCTGTGAACTTAAGTTTTGCCTGTGTTGTCTTGGGACTTTCTATACTTTCTCAGTGTTCTTTTGGAAACAGGGATAAAAATATGCAATTTAAATCAAACTGACCCAAAGCCCTTAGGTCGGGCATCGACCCGTCTTCTCACGGGCCAGGCTGTGCAGATAAGGAGTTTCTTTTATAGTCCGTTTAGGCCCTAGCTCTTCACGATGCCCACTCACTTTATACATGTAAAGCCTAATGATAAAAACCCAAAAAAAAAAAAAAACTATTTAGAAGGTTAGGCATCACAAAGGAACATTAAAGAAGGCATTTTAAAGGTTTCAAAATAGTATTGGGTTTGTTTATAAGGGTAAAACTTTGTTTTACATATTTATTTATAAAATATTAATCACGATAAAAAAAAGTAGATTTCTTTAGTTGTTGAAACAGGCACATTAGAAGTAGTAGTCGATTTTGCTTTCTTAAAGAAAAGAAGCCGAATTTTGGGGTAGAAAAGGGAAAGAAAGCCTAATGGTGGGGCCCATATAAAGAAGGTAAACTGGATGGAAAACACCGGTGTTGGTCGGTCGATTCGTGAGATGTATTTAACACACGGACACGCATAAATAATTAATGGAGTTGACTTGATACCTTTGCATTGACGGAGAAGAACCACCCTCCTAGGTAAGCTGCTCAGCCATGGCTCTTTCCTAATCACTTACCATCCTTCTCATCAGGCTTGTGTTGCAGAAGCAACCTTACGATGATCCCTAAGCTATCTCTCACTACAAGCAAAGAACAAATAAAGCGATATTTATTCTATAAGGTATAATATATAAAGCCCTCTTCTTTCTCTATCCTTCATTTAGAGCATATTTGGGAGAAGTTTTGAATTCATGGTTTGACCTCAAAACCATGGTTTCAAAAAACGATAGGCAAACATATCTTAAAAATGTAAAATAATTTTTTACTTTTAAATTTGTGTGAGTTATACAGACATCCTCAAATTTTTTTAAAATAACTTTTAACTTTTGAAACTATAGTTTAGAGATAGAAATTATGGTTTTTTAAAAAACTATTATTTCCAACTTTTTTAAAAACTATTTTCTAAAATCTATTATCTAAATTTTTACGCAAACTTAAATATAAGCTATTATTTAAAAGTTAATTTAAATATATCCTTACTTCTTCATTTTCTTCTGTGAATGCGGTGTGTCTGCATTCCAAGATATGATTCCAAATAATTTAAATCTCATTTTCCATGTATACTATTAATCCGATATTCGCTATCATATTCTGCTTTTATCTTTTTCTGCAGGAAATTTCCATCTTGATTCTAGACGCTGGTTCATGGGCAAGTGCTGCTAGAGGAAAATTTCCTCTTTCAGTCGATAACCGGGTAAGTTCGTTGATTCTTTTGCCGGATTATGCAGCTGTTTTTTTTTTTTAAAAAAAAATATCTTGAGAAGGGCATGCTTTTTTTTTTTTTTTTGATAATAGGGCATGCTTTATGACAAACGTAATGAATGTTTGTTTTATAACTTAAGTTTTAAATTTTTTTAAATTTAGTATTGAGTTATATATTTATCGAAAAATTTCATAAAGAATATTTAAGGATGAAAACTTTGGAGGAAGACATCTATCCCCACCATAAAGAAAGAATAAAGCTCAACCACACAAAAACTGCACTAGGAAATTACACTTATCTCCCAGATAAAAGAAATTATGACGGTAATGTCTTATGAAATCATCAAATAAATCTAAAGTCCGATGGCCATGATTAAATCTAAATGTATAATTACTAATTTAACCTTATTCATTAATTAATATCACTAGTTTAGTTATCAATGATGTGAATATAGTTAGTTTAATTGTCAACAACAAATCTTAACATTTTTAATCAACGAGCACAAGAGGTAATTTCAGATTTAAATCTTTTACCCTAAGGTCCCATGGGATTTAAGATTAATTTAAAGACTTCATGAGATCTTATTACTATAATTTCTCTTATTGAGATGTAAGTCCTCAAAATTTTGGTTTGGTGAATCGTCAGTGGGACCACTAGAGCTGCGGGCTTCCTATACATTGAGCTGCGGGCTTCCTAGACATTGCTTGATTTCAAAGTTGACACATCATTTTTTGTCACCATCACTAATTGAATAATTCATCCAACACCCGTACCATTGCAGTGTCTGTGAACTGTGAAAGCAATTGGGTCCCGTTCATCATAATGTATCCCTGGTTTTAGCATTACATTTTTATCACAGGTGAATATCATATTCATAGAAGCAGGTTCATAGGCAAGTGCCGCCAGAGGAAAATTTCCTCCTTCAATCTATTACCAGGTAAGTATTGTTTAATACATTATTATTGTGTAAAATTAATTTTAAAAATATAGAGAATTCCTCATCGGTCATTATCTATTCTTTTAATTTAATGCATTGCCTAAGTTACAGCACGCTCTCTATGGGCTCTTTAATTAAATTATTGATAATTGACTCAATACTTCAACTTGACTTTGAGGAACAAACCTAGAAGGTTCTTTCGCATAGCTATATATATATATATTCACTCACATCACATTACCCTTCGAATATCAAGCAGTAGCAAACCGAAAGCAAAGAACATATAAAGCCATTCCTCCATAAGGTAAAATAACTCTTGTAGCTTCTTTCTTTTAATAATTCGCACTTGTATGTTTTCATATCGTTACACTTCTCCTTCTCTTTCTGGGCTATACCTTTGTGATTTCATCAAAGATGTCGGCAACTAATTTTCAAATATGATTCATATCTTTCGAATTTGATCCTTGTTCTGCACATGCAGTTCAAAATTCGTAATTTTAATCTTTTGATTTCCAAGAAAACTAGCTCGATTGATTCCACGAACCGGCTCTAGGCAAGTGCTACAAGGGGAAATTTTCCTGTTGCAGTCGAAAGTCGAGGAATGGAGGATTATTATTGAAACTACACAGATTTCAAGTTTGAAGGAAATAAAAATGTTTTTATATGTATTATAAAAAAATGTTTTTATATCTATAGAAATATTCTTTTTTATAGTTTAATCTTTATGATTGAATTTTTAAAATTTCATCGAATCATCACATATTCCTTTGTAAAATTATTACAATGAAAACTTTGGAGGAAAGGCCCTTCAACCACAGAGATAGAATTGCATAACGGTCAATGACTGAAATCATTGGTTTACTGAATTTATTAATTAGTGCGGCCAAAACGCAAAGTTGTTTCCTGGAACTTGCCCAGTTTCACCCAATGCCCCTTCATTTATTTTTGGTTGAAAAAAAAAAAGTAACATAGTTTGTCATAGTATAGTATATAGTTGCACCAAACAGAATCTATTGCCATCTGTCCTAAACATAAGTTTTTAAACTAATTTATAAATTTAAAAAATAAGTGGCTAAGTCATTTTTTTTGTAATCAATATGTAACGAATTAATTTATAATACTTTTTTCAAAAATAAATTTTAATAATTAAAATTTAATGTGCAGGATAAAAAAATCCCAATCAATATGGGTCCTGTATGAATCCAAGGGGAAACGAGGAAATGAGGCGTTGCATTTAAAGCCATAGCAAATTGATAGAAAATTCACATAGTGTGCGCGTGGGCGCACGCGCGCGTGTGCGGTGAAGTGTTCATTGGTAAATGTGTATACATTTGCAGATAGATGGGCGCGTCAAACGGTGATGTTGCAACTGAAAGGCCTAGTCAACCTCAACTACGGAGGGTTGCTTCAGCTGATTTTAATAGACCGAGCCTTGACTTTTTAGAGGATACAAGTAAGTCAAATACTCTCTCCATTCTATAATGGCTAATATAACACTAATGTGTTCAATAATTTTGTTACTCGTTATGATTTTCGTATAATATAAACAAAAAAAATTAAATTATGTAGTTGTATGCTTACAGAAATATAAATTCAGATCGCATATATAATTAAATAATTCAAATATGAAAATTGACAACAACTTGATATGAATATATATAATTTAATTAATTGAAATTAAATCTATCAACATCCATAAATTACTACACTCAACAAAGAAATTTTTATCAATTTTATTATGAAGTCACTAATCATGTCATATCTAAGAAAATTAGCATGAGTTCAAGTTTAAATTAACACTATTTTATAGGATAGAAACATAAAAGCGGTAAATTCTGTTGGTGAGCTTGTGAGTTTAACTGACTTTGCATAAATAATACGAGTGTAATTTTAGGGAGTTGACACATTTTGCAAAGTAGAATCATAAAAAAGGTAAATTGGACGAGTTCCATCAGTTTGACAAGAAGTCAACAATGCTTGAAAGGAAAAGAATATAAAAACACACATTTCACACCTACACTTGTAATTTCTTTCACATTTATATTTTCAGATAATTTGTTTTAACCTTTTCGTTTGGCAGTATTTTTGTTACTAAGCTACTTCATAAAAATAACGTAATAACATAACTAGTTGTTTATAACCTTGCAATATATACATCATTACGTTTTTAGAAGTGGTTGTCCAACTACAGTATTTTCATTGGAAATTCATTTTTTTTTCTTAGTATTATATTTCTGCCATAAATTTTCATCTAAAATTTACCTATAAAACTTTATTGAACTTACAGCCATCTACAAATAACCTATTTAAAATTTAAAACTTAATAGTAAACTCCCAAAATTTTGAAGTGTATGTTGATAATTTCAAGCTATCAATTTTATACTGTATTAAACTATAATGGGTTAATGAGTAAAAATGACTCATAATTTTTCTCTGAGGGGCATTGGGCACTTAGAAATTTTGAAGGAGCAATTTTCCCATGATAATTTGTAAAATGGGGTAATTTTAACTTGAAAGTTTAAAAACTTTGTAATGTTATCCCTCTATTAACAAACTTAATGGTCAACAATTGTGGACCAAATTATATAAAGGTTAAAGAGTAAAAATAACCTAGAAAATTTTTCTTAAGGTTATATGGCACCTGGGATTCTTATCATCTTTAATTACATAGTTGTCTTAATTTTCTCGTTAACCCATCTTTATTTTTATATACAGATAAACCCCTTAAACTTTAAACATTAATTTGCTGATAAATAATGAACGAAACTAGAAGTAGGAGAGTTATTAGTATAAATGTAAAAGCTTAGAGAGATTTATTGGAAAAGTTTCAAAAGTTATGGAGGTTACATATGATATAAAGTCTAATAGAGATTTTGTATAAGCTTAAAATAACATTGTTAGCACCCTGATGTTATTTTCCAGTTGTAGTCAACACCCTAATTTTATTTATGGTACATCCAATGCTGTAATGTTATTTTTCGATACTTCTAGTTCTTTAATTTTATTTATAGTGCATTTAACATCCATAAATAAGATTAGGGGTGTTGTATACAACACAAAAATAATATTAGGAGTTGCTTACTACATCAGAAAATTAACATTAGGGTATTGAATGCACTATAAAAAAAATTAGAATGTTGGATGTAGTTGAGAAATAACATCAAAATTCTAGATGCTACTTTATTCAATAATTTAACCTGTACTTTGTTTTACCTTGGCTTCTTGGATAACCTTTTACTATGAATTAATGATCCCAAAACATTGGTATGAGAAGTTCACAATCAAGTCACTTCTGTTTCAGTGGAGGCTAGAGTCAAATACTTGGAGTTATGTGTGCCTCTTTACCAGTATGCATTGGAAGGAAATTGGGAAAAAGCAAAGCCCATGTTGTTAGCTAACAACAGAAGGCTTCTGAATGCTGCCATAGCAAAAGGATGGTCAACAGCACTTCATGTAGCGGCTGGAGCAGGCCGTTTAGAGTTTGTGAAGGAGATTGTGAAGTTGATGAATGAGAGCAACATTGGGTTGGACTTACAAGACTCAATGGGAAACACTGCCTTCAGCTCTGCTGCTATCGCAGGAAACATGGAGATTGCCAAGTTTCTGCTTGAAGAAAATCGATTCCTGCCAAACATAAGAAGTCGAACAGGTTTCACCCCTCTTCTCTTTGCTGCTTTACAAGGAAAAGCTGATATGGCAAAGTATCTATTCCCTCTCACCGATCATGATAGCTTTGAAGAAGCTTATTGGGATAAGTTGTTCCTCACTTGCATCGACTCTGGTATTTATGGTAAGTGTATATTTGTTGCCTATATAAATAAGGAATTCACTTAATTATTCATGAATGAAGTATATGTAGGGAAAAAATTAGTGTCCATTACATATTGCATCAAACATTACTATTTCTAGCCCTCAGTACAAAAGCAAGATAAGTAATTTATGATTATTAAAAAATTAGTTAAATTAATTATGTGTAATGAAGTTGTGTTGATTTTCCTATAATACTATATTTAATCATGTGCAAGTGAACCATCCCTTATCAATGCAAACTCTTTTGACATGTGCAATCAGTAGGGATACTTTAAGAAGGAAAATAATAAAAATTAATGCACAAATATGACCTAAAAGTTTTCTCCCAATAGCCCTAAGCATTTAGAAGTTTATTGGGTTCAATGTCACCTCAAAACTTTCCAAATCATAACAATGTTGCCCCGACTATTATCCATATTAAGTCTAACTGTTGGTTAATTAAATATGCTGAATTGACAGTCTAAATATCATACACATTACCTTTTTCTTTGTTTTGTTTTTTAAGATGAAAATTTGCATGAGAAGTTTTCATTTAAGAGAGTTCGACATCTAGAAATTTATGTTACGTTTAACGTTACCTCAAAAGTTTCTACATCATGACAATGTCACCTGAGTAATTTTCTATATTAAGGAAAATATTTTAAAAAATGTATGGTGCATAAAGGTTCGGAGAAAACAAAAGAGGTAGGAGCATCCTATCCAATAAAGAGAAAATTAAAAAGATACTCACCAATTTCATGATCGCTAGAGTATGGCGGCAAAAATTGCTAATGACTTTTTTTCTTGGCAATGTGCATGATACCTTCTACATCTAGTAATCAAATATTGTTCTTCATTACTCTTTGACGAATATGAGCTCATCCTCCATCTGCTGCACTTCGGGGAAATTGTTATGATTTTGAAACTTTTAGGACAACATTAAATCCAAAAAAACTTACAGGGTGTCTATCGCCCATGAGTGAAAACTACCGAGGCAAATTTGCATCTTATCTCAAATTATAACTTTAAAAGATAAAGTGGGTTTGAAATTTTATATTTAGAACTAATAAACTGTGTAACTCCCATTTTTAGTATATAAGGAAGTAACAATTTTTGAATTGTATTTGAGCTTAATATATGACAGCATCTAATTTTAAGATCTACATTTCTTGACTAATTTTTCAAAATTTCATAGATTTAGCATTGAAAATGTTGGAAATGGAAGCTAGGCCAAGACTAGCATTTGCAACGGATGAAGATGGTATGACAGGTTTGCATATCATAGCTCAGAAGGGAGCAGATTTGGGAAGTGATAACCCATATGACCAACATCAACTGACAAGTTCAGGTAATTAAATTAATTATCATGGTAACTACTTACTTGGAAGACTAACTTTTAATCTGGTGTATTCAAATAATCAAATTTGTGCATCCCAGGTACGGAGCATAGTGTTGTCCTTAAACTTGTTTATTTATTGTGGGTAAAGATTCTCAAGGGTGCAAACTCAAAGTCAGATATCAGAAAAATCATAAATGAGCCATCAAGACTACTATTTGATGCAACAAAAGTTGGGAATTTTGACTTCTTAGCTGTGCTTATGAAGTCTTACCCTGACTTAATGTGGGAGTTGGACGACAAATGCCAAAGCATAATTCATATTGCTGTTTTATATCGTCATCCTAAAATCTTCAATCTCATCCATGATATAAGTGGAAGCAATAAGGATATCATATTGTCATATAAACACGATGATGATGACAACAATATATTACACTTGGCTGCAAAGTTAGCACCAGCTGGTCGACTTCATCAATTGGTCTCTGGTGCAGCTTTCCAAATGAAGCTCGAACTATTATGGTTTGAGGTATTTTTCCTTACCATATATGAAATGGCTAATAGGATCTCATGTCTAGAATACACTCACTTAAATGAAATCAATTCATTAAAAAAACTTCAATATGGCAGGAGGTGAAGACAGGATGGAACGACACGTTCCAAGACGGGATGTGGAACAGGCCTATCTCATTCCCGTCCTGTCCTGTAAACACCCCTATGTATGTATTAAAATGAAATTAATTCACGAAAAGCCCTTTGATATGGCAGGAGGTGAAGAAGATAGCATTACCGTCACATGTGAATATGAGAAACATATATGATGAAACTCCTCGTGAGTTATTCACAAAGGAGCATGTTGGATTACGAGAAGATGCTGAATCATGGATGAAAGGAACGGCTAAGTCATGTATGGTTCTTTCAACTCTTATTGCTACTGGAGTATTTTCAGCTGCATTTAGCGTACCGGGTGGTATCAATGATAGTTCAGGAACTCCCAATTATTTACGGAATCTAGCCTTTATGATATTTGCAATATCAGATGCTATTGCATTGACCTCATCTTCAGCTTCCATACTAGTCTTCCTATCTATCTTAGTCTCACGATATGCAGAGTATGACTTTTATCACTCTCTTCCCTCAAAGCTAATATTTGGATTGGTAACACTCTTCATCTCCATAACAAGCATGATGGTAGCATTTACTTGTGCCTTCTTTATTACATATGACCATGGCTTAAAATTAAAGTGGGTTCCTAGCTTCATTTCTATGCTTTCATTTTTACCAATAGTCATATTTTTATTTTCACAATTTCAACTTTTTTACGACATCATTTACTCCACATATTATTTAAGATCTCTGTTCAAGCCAAACAAGCATATGCTTTACTAGGAACTTGAGGCTTATGTAATTCTAACCAAGACTATGATATCCTTTATTAAGATATCTTTCAGAGTCCTGACATACCATTTTCCCCTGTTGAATTGCAGAATACATGACAGCAATTTTTAATTTTTGGATGGCATAAAACATATAGATTGGCTTTAACCATAACAACAAATAATTTCAGCTTAATTTTTCCCTTTGGTTGTCGTTAGTTGTCCCAAGCGTGGGGACAGTTTACAATTGAAAGCTAGGAGCACGTTGGAAAGAAGGAAGAAATTAATTAAACTAACGTTTCATTATTAATTCTCTAAACCTTTGACAGTCGAAGACCAAAAAGAGTTGTGTGCGGATGCACGATGACTCTTTGATTCGTTAATCTATACAGTTAAAAGACTTTTAATTAATTAACTGAGTGGACACAGATAGAATTAAATAAAAAAATATAAGGATGAAGAGTACCACTTGATCTCGTCACCCAAAAATTTGATCTATTATTGTTTAAAGGTCAAATTTAAAATTTAAGATTATGCAAATAGTGGTACAACTTCAAAATCAATATCTAAAAAAGTTAAGCATATCTAAATATATAATGAGCAAATTAACTCATAAAATTTAGAAAGAAATTGGTTATGTGATCCTAATTTAAATTAATTCAATTATCCAAACTATTATATATTTTTATTTTTTTAATCAACTAAGTTGAAATATGGTGAAATGGAATAAAGGAAGTAAATTAATAACAAAAATACTCTCTAAAATTTCTAAGTATGCCTTTATTGCCTTCGTAATTATATGAATTTACTTATGTGTTTAATAATAATTTTCTCACACTAATTTCATAGAGAGATGATATTTCTCATAAATTATTCATCATTAATTGATCAAAACTTCAAGCAAGCTATAGCTGCTTTGAAACAAGAAATTTATCTTCTATGTAAATCCAACAAACCTTATGAAGTAGCAGCTAGCAGAGAGTAACAAATTTGAGTCAAATCTTAAATCTACTCAATACATCATATGTCTAGAAATTGAATCTAAAAAGTGACTTATGGAGAATGACACCCTGACAAAACAAGGCTCCAGCTCTGTCATAACTCCTAGAGAAGCAAAGGAATCAGCCGGACATAGAGATCTTGACAGCAACAGCGACGGCAAAGACAACTCCAAGCGCTGCCATAGCTGAGTCCGATGACGATGTGCGAACAGATGGAGAGAGTGAGACAGAGAAGAGGCGGGGATCTGGGGTGTGGACGGAGAAGATGAGTTGGAGAAGGTGGGTCGCGGGTGAGAGAACGTAAGAAAATGAGATGGCAGAAGTGACAGAAGAGTAGCAATGACTGGAGAAGAGAATGATATCTTTGAAGAAGAAAAATAATGCTCACCCACACATTTATTCAATATAAAATAGGGATTTATCAAATTCCCCGATACTCACCTTTGGCACTCTAAGCAAAATAATGGAACAAGATTGGGTCTCAAATAATATTTTTTTTTAAAAAAAATGTGATACCAATCCAAGACAATCTATGCTAAGAGAAATTTTGTAATTCAATCAAGGAAGGTAGATGAGAGGTGATATTCCTCACATGGCAAATGTTTCACTCACTCTCATTAACGAGGATTATTTCTCTCAAAGCGATCTAGTCTAGGCTTCATAAGCTTGTAACTATTTTACATCTCTACCACTCAAATGCAACAAGGTCTTGTGAATCAAAGGGTTTTTATAAGGGTTATATTGTTAGAAAGGCTCAATGATGGAATGTAATCAAATGTCAATGATCAATTAACACATACATGTAGTCCTCCAATACAGTGATACTCATTGTCAAGAGCTCAAAGAATCATGTACCAAATATAGGTTTTTGTCATTTGAATACCCTCTTTATTCCTTCATTAGTCAATTTTTTTCTCATCTTTCTTTTCTTTTTGATTTTTTTATTCTGTGCTTATTTGTGTGTTGTTTTATTTTTCTCTGTTTTCTTTGGTAGTTCTCTCTTTTTTGTTCTTTTTTTTTGGCTCGAAATGTTTTCTGTTCAACATCATTTTTTTTCCAGTCTGAACAACCGAATGGTCCGGTAAAGGGTTCGAGATTTCCAGCAATGAACCTCATTTGCTATCAATAGTTATACTCAATACATAGTTATAACAATCAAGAGTTTGATTAATCTCTAACAAAGTTGGTAATTCAGGCCAACCCTTCATGGGCTTAGGCTTAAACGAACCAGCCCGTTTATGCCTGCTAACATAAAAGGGTTTGGTTTTTTAAGTTCGGCCCTCGAACTAGCGAGGCTTAGGTCGGCCCGTTGGCTTTGGCTCTTTTAGCAAAAAAAAAAAATTATTCTTATTTTTTTCAAATTGAATTAGTAAAATTTCTAATTTAAGATATAAATAATATCAAAACTAAATTAAAAGAAATAAAGTTAAGATAATAATATATGATGAATTGACAATTTCAACAATTAGATATGAAAAATTGTTCTCATTAATAGTCACATGATTTATAATTAAAAATAAGATGATGTCTAAATATTTTTAATGCAAGAAATAAATGATAGAATAAAGTTTTGTATTTATTCCCTAATTTTACAGCTTGATACTAAAGTTTGTTTGTCACGAGCCGGCCCATGGGTTAGCCCACAGGTTGCAGGCATGTTTAACTTAACATATTTTCACTTTTTTCAAATAGATGAAGTTATAACTTTAGATATTTATTTTGTATTTGAAAAGTAAGTTTGTATATGTAAAACAACATAACAAATTTGATATTGAAATTGAAAAAAATAATAATTCGAGTTGTGAAAATATGTGTGTGTGTGTATGTGTGTGTCTTTATATAACACATATAATAATTAGAAATAAGTGTTTACTTGAAATGATTTCTTCTAAAACTTCAAGGAAAAGAGAAAGTTGTTATAATATAATGCATTAAATAAATTGTAAAAAAAATTATGTTTCAACAATACTTTTTTCTTTTCACATTTTTAGGTTTGTATACTGTATATGATTGACAAGAAAACAAATTTAAAATAAATGTTTAATATAAAAGGATTTATTTCTAAAATTTGAAAACAAATATAAGAAGAACAAAGAATGTGTGAAACAAAATAATAATAATAATAATAATCAGACGGCCTAAATGGATATATCAAGCAAGCATTTTATAGCTCAAAATGTTTGAAGCACTCCTAATAGCCAAATGTGTTCATTAATCAAGGTTGGAAGTTTCCCAAACATGCTTATAGATGGCGGGGTCTAGAGTTTTTTTTTCTTCTTTCGAATTTCCAGAATACCAATTGAAATAGCTACCACGTTAATATTCTGCATAGCTTTTGCATATGTTTACATGTAAAGATTGATCTTCTCTATAATGTCTACATCTCCGCTGTCTCGCTGGCAAAAATAAAATCTCTGCTGTCTTAATTTCTGTTGTTGGGAATCCCAAAAGATTGCTTGACGTGGTAAAAGCGTTCTTGATTCATGGTAGTAAGAGTATCTTTTAATGCTATGTTAAATTCCTTGGGTTATCATTCATTAACGTTAGTTACCTGCTAAAAAGCCTTCAAGATTCATCTTGAGAGCAGATATTTACCTGTCCTATCAATCCAAGTCCAACTCTTTCTGCAAGTAGATTCTGATTTCAATACAATGACTGTGTTTGTATTGAAACCTTTCGAATTACTGATATTCATGGGTAGGTTTCATAATAAAAGTATATCAATGGTTGGTTTGAACTTCTTTTCGCCTCATGTAGTCATAAAAATAGTATATACTGTAGGTGTCGTGTATTAATATCTAGTGTCTACGCGAAGGGAGTTGCCATTTTATGAAAAGAATTCAATACGTATTTGTCACTACTTCCTTTTCAAACTTTATTATATACTAAAGACCTTAATTAAACCACTTGAAACCATTATATAAATTACAATTAGTCATCCAAATAAATTTCAAAATTTCTCACTTGAATTACTATTCACTTGATAATTTAAAAAGTTTGGCCAACTTTAAAAATTCATAACTAATTCTAGAAAAATCGAAATCAAGTGATTCAAGTCTTTAAATAAAGCTTATGACACTTTATATAGGGAAAAAAAATACTCATTTGGCCAATTTCTTACTCAATCAATAATACAGTTTATTACTGAATATACAATATTCATTTGGTCATTTTTCAATTTTTCAGATTTTTCCCTTAAATTTGGAAGATCACAACTTTCTGCATACACATCCAAATTTAGCAAACTTTAACTCATTTTAAAGCTTGATATTTGTAGTAAAATTCTGAAAAATTTCAAGTTATTTGAACTTGGTTTGCCATGTTTCCTCATTACCTCAAGTTACGCCTTTAACAATGGTGTTGAACCCTTTTCATTAATTTTGACATGCTTTGTTCCTCTCTTTTCATGCATAAAACATCATAACATAATTATTTAGCATGCTTGGCATATATATATATACAGCACATATCACATACTTGATATTGTAGGAGTTTAACATACATTGATCAAAAAGTCAACGTATGCAAAGTATAAGGACATGCTTCAATATGTACAAGTTTTCCACAATATTTGGAAACCACCTACCTAGTTTTGAACTTTCTTGCCTTTGCCCATTAAACTTTGGCCTAGGATTAGTTACCGGAAATAATGAGATTTCAAAAAAATCCCAATAGCAAATAATTCTAACTAATATATCAACATGCATGATATCAATATGTAACATTAACATGCCATAGAATATTAACAACACTTTACTTTCTCACATTAGCATTCATTGCACAAGGCCAATGCACATCAAATTTTGCATAGTTACAACCATGCACAAGTAAGGGTTTTACCATCATAGAGCTACAACTCACATCAATTATGGCTAAACAACATACACAACAATCAATTGCAATGTAAATATAAAAGTTAGAGAATTTGCTACCTTGACAACAAATCATGCATAGAGTTGATTCTTAGCATCTATTTCATCTAAATCCCACTCTTTCTCATTTTTCTCTTTAAAAACCTAAACTTTATCATATTCATAACAGCCAACACAATTATTTTTGGAGAAAAATAAATCGATAAATTGGAGAAAAGAGCCTAAAGATCAAGAATATAAGATATTTCAAGCTTGGAACATGGATCTACCTTGAGATTTGGCTTGAAACTTGCTCTCTTTACTTCCTCTTTGCTCTCCATGGTTTTCATCTCTCTTTTCTCTCCGCTTGGCTGAAAATGCATTGGTCGTCTAATATCTAAAAAGATGATTGCATGTGCTTAAATGAATATGGGGTCCACTTCTACTGATAAAATTACTTTATTCTAATATAATTTACCACTTTCTGTTAATATCTTTTTCTGCTTTTCCTCTTTACATAAGAAGGGCACAAGTGGCATGATATGGACCATTCTTATTACTTTATAAAATTTTGAATTTCCATAAAACTATTTTCCTTTAATCACTTTACCAATTTAGGTTCATTAAAAATTCCCTAAATTCATCTGGTACTCCCATAATTTTACTTTTCCCAAATTATTTTCTAGAATCCCTTTAATTAATTTTTGAAGAAAACCCTAATTTGGAGTTTTTTTTGAGTCATTTTCTTTCCAATCTAGGAAATTATTTCTAACTACTTCTTGGAAACAATTTTATAAATCACTACAATTTCCAAGCTATTTTTTAACATTTTGAAATCAGATATTTGAGGCTTTTGGATGCTTAAAATAATTATATTTAACTAATTATTTACTAAATAGCTAAATATTAAATAACCTTTAAAATTCTCGTAAAGGTTATTTTTGTCATTTTAACTTAAATCAGGCATCAATTACTGATAAGTGAATTTTTCTCTATCTTTTGGGGCTCTGTGAAATTTTTTAATATTTTGGTCAAACTTTAATTAAACTCTTTAACTTTTTCAAATTTATGTGTTCAGTGATTGTAAGTGACAGCATTGAGTTGCCCTTCAAAGATACGATAGACTATTCGAAAGTGGCAATATTTGTAGACTCTGCTTCTGCTCTAAAATGTGGACATGTGGTGTCAATGTTGAGAGAAGTAACCCCAGAGATGATCCTTGAGTATCAAAAAGAATTTAAAAAGGTTGGTTGTGCTTGTGTAATTTATTTATTTTCAGTCTTGTACCTTGCTACTGATTACTGCTGATGACTTACACCTATTGCTTATTTTCCTAAAGTTATTTTAATATAAATATAGGAACTAGACAAGATGTTTACTTTAGCATTAAGAATCATGTGTGGTTGTTTCAACTCTTATTAGTAGCGTTTATTGTCGCATTCAGTATACCAGATAGTATCAACGGTAGTTCGAGTTTAGGCATTTGTTAGTAGGGTCTACTTCAGGTCAATAACGAGTTCAAATGTAGTATTTTATGAAATTTTTATTGTTTACAGTGCATGTGTAAAAAATCCGTTATTCCCCTCTGATATAGTTTATTCCACCTACTTGTGTAGGAACCTTTTTGGGCCTACTAGACATATGTTATACTAGGAAAATATATGTAATACACATGTACTCTTGGAGTATGAGAGTTGAGTTCACAAGGAATAGTTTCCTTTTCAATATTCTTCGTAGTGTCAATTCATCTCTAAATTTTCATAAAATTATAATTGGAACTTTATTTATACTGTGTCATCCTAGCTTTATTTTTTTTTAACATAACCAACACCGTATATGGGAGAATCCATTTAATTATAAACATATACCTAATAACATTTGTATTTACGCCCCCCCTCCGGTAATAAGCACATAATAACAACTTTGCATGAATTAATAAAATTAGTTATGTATTGCAAAACATCAAAATTACCTTCAATAAAAATCATTAGCTAAAGGAGTTCAGGTAGTTAACTAGGAAGTTTCATAATTAGTTAATTAATTAAGAAAGTGATATTTCAGACAATCCATGTTATATTATGAAATAAACACGAGTCACTATAATAAGGATCAAAGGGAATAACAATTATTACATGTGGTCCTAAATGCAGGACCTGGATTCTAATCTATAAAGATTAAGAAAATCAGTTGAATTAATTATTGTAAAAAATGTATATTGTTTTTGCTAGTGTGCCCCTTTTTATTATTTATATTTAGAAACTACTTCCTTTATGTAAAATCTTTTTAATATATGCAATCAATAAGGAGAGTTTAGAAAAATATTATTGAGGCCTTACATTTAGAATCAAAGGAAATCTTTTTGCAAGTTCATATATGTAGAGCCAAGGATCAAAGAGAGAATTCAGAGACGAAAATACCTTTACACACTTGAGAATTCACTGACCTATGTTGAAGTATTAGCCCTAATTCTAAATATAAGATGTATTTTAGAGTATAATTTATGCTACAAATAAAAGATCTTACATTTAGTACATTTAGTACCGGAAGAGTATATAAATCCTCTCTCACTTCATGACTACATGTTTCTCTTGATTGCAAAAATTATAGTCTACCTCAGGTCTATATATTAACGATATTCTAGACTGCAACGCAATATTATTCCTCATTTGATCCCATCTCTCACCTTCTCCTTGGCAGCTACAGAGACACAAATCAAGACTTTAAATTTTAAGCTTGCTTTTTATCTTAAAAATATGGTTAAATATAGTTTAATAAAGGCCTCAATGATCCCTTTTTTTTTTTTGGGGTGGAAGGTGAAATCTATTGCATCATCAAAAGGACTGTACAAAGCTCATACTATGAGCAGAATTTTACAATAAGTTGCGAAGAATGGAAAAAGATTTTAAAGTGTGAAAAACTATGATTCTAATGTGTACTATAATATCTTCATCTGAATAAGTTTCATGAGCAAAAAGCCTATAATTCCTAACATCCCAAAGTTTCCAGCATGTAATAAAAAAGCCAATTTTCCAAGTAGTGTCCCAACTGGAGCTCACTAGTAAAAGGCCAAGCCACGTGATAATATCCATCCTAAAGAAATCTGCACGAATGCCTCAATGATCCTTCAGTTGCCTATGAAGGGATGTGGGTTGGATTCGATTCGACAATATTTTCAAATTGAGGATGGTGATGAGATGCTTGGAAAAGTGATCATCAGGGCAAATTAAAATAAGAATCATATAGTAAAAACATTTTGGTCGCTTATTAAAAATATACAAATGATTAAATTTAGATTTGGAGGACTTGCTTTAAGCTTATATGAAAAAACCGAATATAATTTGTACTTCTTTAAAACTGTTCTTACTGGTTCTATACAGGATATCATTAATTTGTACTTCTTTTTAAGTTATGCATAACTTATACAGTCTTTTTATAATTAGTTTAAAAATGCTTACAAATTATTTATCATGAGATGTGAAGTCTTTCCTTTAAATGGCTTGAGTCATATGCTTACCAAGGATACATGCATATGTACAACAGATGCATGAGTCGTATGCTTACCAAAGACACATTTTATCGAACAGATGCATAAGAAACTAAGGATACATGCATATATATGGTGATAAAAAAAATAGGTGTTAATCTTGTACAGAGAGAAAAGGTTAGGAAGAAAGAAAAAGGGAGAAGGAAAAAATTAAAGAAAACTACATAAAAATAAATATTATCAAAATACTTTCAAATAAAAATAACTGAAAATGTTTTTTTTATATATTTATATATTTTAAAATCAAATAAGTTTGCACGACCAAAAATATATTTGAAAAGTCAAATAATATTCTTCCCACTCAATAACCTTTCGTCCTATATATCTTTTTTTCATGTGAGAGGTAGGACAGTGTTGAAGAGTGACAGATATATAGCCACATAGGAAGGATCGAGGAAGGAAGCTTCAAATGGGCACGTTTCATTAGTAATTACAATAATGATCAAAGTGGAAGACTAAGACTTTTGAGAGTGGTGAAGATCATTTTGATTTTTGATTGCGGGCCATCTATCTGCTTTCTCTCTATGAAGAGGACTGACGAATTTTGGAAGCACTTTGTAGCAATTCCAGCTTCTGGGGCCACTTCGTCGGATACTTACTGCTTTACGAATAACCTTCCGATTAATTTGATTGAGTGGTGGACTTACGTTTAATTACTTTTAAGACACAAGACGACGATAAGGATGGGATCCGATCTCCGACAAGACGAATCTCCTTTGAAAGCGTCTATCTCTCTCTCTCTCTCTCTCTCTCTCTCTCTCTCTCTCTCTCTCACACACACACACACACACACACACCCCCACCTAGATATCGTACAAAATGTATTTATTAAAAAGCACTGTCCCCTATCCATTAGATTCTCTTTCAAAGCATACTTCGAAAACATTTTACAAAATGTATTTATTAAAAAGTACTTGAAATTTGATTAAAGATCCTAGGGCATACATTTGTTCTAAATATAAGTTCACTTATTATGTATTAACTTTACATCTATTTAATTCTAGTTGGAAAAAGAGAATGTGGCGAGATGGACATAAATGATAGGTAAATCAAATGTAGAGAAAAATACTGACTGTTTGATTGAAATATTACATATAATACTGATGTATTATACTAATTCAAGTATTTGGTTGATATAATAATGTAATCTTTATTACAACAAAATAGATAATCTCCATTGTATACTTTTAACTATATGATTTGGATTATAACTTGTGTGAATTAATTTATAGGTACTATTACCTTTCATAAATGAACATTTAGACATTGACACCCTTCATTTTTAATTTTAATAAAGTTAAAATGTTTATTTCATATTTTCTTAATCTTTTATATGGATAAAATATGAATTTAATTTTATGATTTCTTAACAACATACCGAACAAATATTCTGTAATCATCACTCCATTAAATTACAATCCCACCCATTAACCAATGATCAATTTATTTCTCTATTTTGCATTTTCGCAATCTTACTAACTAGTTATTCATTCTTCTATTGGTCAATTATTCTTTCACTTATTAGTCAATTACATCCTTACTTATTATAAATATAGGTTCTATCATTTTCCTTTCCATATTTCCTTGATTCTCTCCGTCTTCCTTCCAAATTCTCCCCCCCCCCTCTCAACTTTTTTTAACAGTTCTTTTTTTTTTTCCAATTCTCTCCCTCTGATGTTTACATTCATCTTCTGCAATTTTTTCCTTTACGTGGAAAACGAGAAATCATAATATTTATAATATTTCTATATAATATTTTATTTTGAAAAGAAAATTATAATTGATATAATAAATTCTATCAAAAATAAAGTTATATAAGGGTATATGAATCGCACAAATTTAAGAAATTATTATGAGTTTAACAAAGTTTTATTTAAGTTAATAGTGTAATATAAATGATTTTATTCTCTTTCATATATAATTTCAATGTAATTATACATAATGTACATAATATGTGCTTGAATTGTTTTAGGAAAAAGGATTTCAACAACCTGCCCCACCCAGCTGTAGAAAAATAAAAAATAAAATAAGTTTTTGAATAATTATTTTGTTCACCATTTTTGCCTTTTATATAGACCGGGTTACTCTATCTACATACTTAATTTATTTTGTTTCTAGAGCGATTCCCTCTACTATTTAAATAATACTCTTGACAAACACAAAAGTTCTGTAAATAATGAAATCAAAAATGAGAGAGGGAGGGGAAGAGAGACATAGAAGATGCAGTTAGTGGATGAGATGTGTCATCACTAAAGTTATCATTATAAAGGGCGAGTGTATGTATGGGATAACCACTTTTTAAGAAGCTTTATTATTTACATAATAAGATTTAAAATAAAACACATATAACATGACAACATTATTTGAGATGGTATAATTTGAGTAGCCCATGCACAAATGAGATAGTGGACTGGGTACATACTGTTAGGATTGGAGGACATAACAGAAGACTCAAATATTTTTCCAATCCATTCCATGCATTTATCGAAGACTTTTAAATCTTATAATCAAGAAACATACCTTTCTTTAGAGCGTTTTCTTTTCTTTTATTATTATTCAGTTTCAATAAGCCAACAGCTACGATCAGCTTTCTCTATCGGTATCCACATGAATGGCCTTTCCAATACAAACACGTGCTGGTGCTTTTATGTCTGATTTTTGAATCTCCTTCTCACTTTTGGTTTCTCTCTCAAGTTTTTGACTTCCATTTTTAGATTTGTTTAATGGAGAGCTCTGAGCATCTATTTATAGATATTCAGAGCTTATCCTTTTGAATTTCAAAATCTATCTTTTATATATCTATTTCAAAATTTAAATCTTATCAAAAAATTTAAATCCGAAAAATTAAATAAAAATGGTTTTATCTAAATATATCTAACAGATATAATTTAATCAATTTATTTAATTTGGATAAGGAGTTAAACGAGAATAAGATTTAATTTATCTTTATAAATTAAATCAAAGATCTTATCTTTTAAATCAAGATTTAATTTCTCTCCATCTATCTTTTAAAACAAATCCAAGATTTAATTTATCTTTATCAATTAAATCCAATATCTTTCTTTTCAAAGAAATCCAAAATATTATATATTTATCAAATATGTATTAATATATATGTAATATAACAGGAAAAATATATTATATATAAATGAATTTTAATATATATATCATTTCAAGAATATTCATTGAATATTGATTCAATGAATTTGGACATTTCAGCTCGTGTTAGGTCAGTTTGTGTGCGACCCTGTAGGCCTACACGAAATTGGTTGTGGGCCAATTACTATACTACTCCATAAGTCGTAAGCAGTCTTTAGCAAAACATTATGACTACCCAATTCACATAAAGATATGTAAACTGATACAACATATCATGCTACTACATCACTCAAAGGCCTTAATATAGATTTTAGTATTTCAACTAAATTTAATTGGGATTCTTATACTTATCAGTTTACAAATTAAGTAAATTAGTTTAAAAATAATAAATATGACAGATAAAATACATTAATGCATTAGATTTAAGAGAAAAATCAATTTCTTACATTTTAGAACCGTATAAGTGTACAAATTCTTTAAATTTTTATCATTTTTAATTTAGTTTTTATAACTTCTTATTTTTATTAAATCTTTACAGCTTCCTTAATTCTATCCTCAAATCTAGGGGAAGGGATGTAAAAACAATTTTTATATTTTTACAAACTCAATATTCAATATTTTTATATTCTTAAAAACAACATATAATATCAAGACATTAAAAATATAATTTTTAAAAATAGGCAGTAAAAATGAATTTTTTTTTTTGGTGTGGATGAAATTTTCATGGAAAAGTAGGGGGAGTATTCGTTGTTTTTTGTTTTATAGCTATATTTCATTGTAAGGTTTAAATAGAACTATAATTTTATCACCAAAATTTCAAGTAATTTAGATGTAAAACTAAGAAAATTCTTATGTTATATTTTAAAATTACTTTTTCTTGGGATGAAATTTTCTTAGAGTTATGAGTGGGGATTTTGCATTTGAAAAAAAAAATAATAATAACCCAAACGAGAGTACAAGATACAATTCTGATCATGATATTTAATACTTTACTAATTTATTTTCAACAACCCATAGAATATGATACAACATCATACACACTATCATTTCTGGCATCCGTACGATGCACGTAGATAACCCTAGTTTCATTCCTGTTTCATGTAATGTATATATAGTATCTATCAATAGCTCAAGTTACATGTAATGCATGGAAATATATATTTTTGTTAGTTATACACTTTTGAATAATCCTACCTGTAAATAATTTAAAATTGATAATGTAACTCATAATATTTCAATTTTTTTAAAAAATAGAAAATTGAGTATTTTTCAAGGACGACTTTCACTTATGTATTATGTCACTTTCACTTGCCATTAACAAATTTTTACAATTTATTTGGTATTATTTCCCTTACTTAGGATCTAATTACAATTCTCCCTCATCACATCGCTTTATTCCTATAATTAAATTCATCACCATGGCTCTCTCCCAGTGTCCCTTACCATCCTTCTCATCAGCCTTGTGTTGCAGAAGCAACCTTAGCTTACAATAATTCTGTCATCATCATACCCCAAAAGGATCATCAGGCTAATTAAGCAATCTCACACCACAAGCAAAGAACAATTATAAAGCGATTAATTCCATAACTTAATTTTAATTTAAGGCCCCCCTTTTAACTATTCTTTCTCTATCTATCCTGCATTAATTTACAGAGAAGCTTAGCTTCTTCATCTTCTTCATCTTCTAAAATAATGGTGTGTGTCTGTATATTGTTCAAGTACTTAGAATACCCTCGCCACTTTATTTCAGTTATATGTTTTCATTTTATTGTACTATGGCTATTTCTTCTTCCTGCTGGGTTACCTTTATAATAATTTCATAAAAAATGGCGCCAAGTGATCTCTTCAGATAAAAATTATTCAAATCACTTGAATCGTCTTTGCATGAATTTCAAGAGATTCTAGAAGCCGGTCTGAATTTAATCGAGTTCAAGGTATGGATATGGGGGATAATCACACAGGACTTGATATTCTCAGGTTAGATGCAGATTTTTTATTTATTCAAAGAAATACATATTTTACTATAACGGACACGTACACATGAGCGACAAATTTGGTATAATAAATATATGAAAATAAAAAATGTAGGATGGAACCAAAAATAAAAACTCTGGATATATATATATATATATATATTTTTGTGTGGCCAGAAGATAAAATTTTGGTCAAGCACAGAAGCAGAAGTCATTATAGGGGAAGGGACCACAAGGAGCTGCTTCCTAGAAATTGCTTATTTCTAGGTAGCACCGGCCACTAGTTGTCTTGGGTGTTCAAAGGATATATACAATTTTAATCAGTTTGAGTTAAGGTTCTTGATTTGTAATTATTTCATTAAGATATATAATAAGTTAGTTTCAAATTGTTACCAACATCGTTGCCAAATTAGTGATCATCATTGTTACATATATATGCCGCACATCATTTCTACAGATTTTGATCAAAGCAAAGTTCTTTACAACTTCATAGGTTCAGTCCTTGATTTTTTGAAAAAGAAAAACTAATATCTTGACTCAAATTCTATCCTTTATTAAGATTTCTTTCAGAGAGTCCTCTCATGCTTTAACGTGTTGAATTCCATAATATCCTATCACTGCTATAAATAGTGGATTAATATTTGAAAGGTATAAAATGTACGGGAACGTGTGTGTGTGTGTGGATTGGCTTTAACCATGATAGAACAAATAATTGTAGGTTGTTTTATTTTTCACCTTTTTATGTCATAAATAAGGTGATGCATCATTGTCGATCACAAGCGTGAGGCCAGTTTGTAATTGAGAGCTTGAAGCATGTAGGAAAGTAGGAAGAAATTAATCATTCTCTAATAATTTTATTTATAAGTTACTTACAATATATTTAACTTGATTTAAGAAAAATCTTGTAACTCATTAAATCTGTTGTAAAATTTAGTAAGTTATCAATTTATCACTATTTAACATACACCGTCATTACAAAAAAAATGGGTTTTAGTAGCGGTTAATTTAATGTATTTGAAGCGGTTTTAACCGTTACTAACAACATTAGTAACGATTTTCCAAACTGCTACAAAATCCGGCATGGCAAATGATTTTGTAGCAGTTATACATAACCATTACGCATATAGCAAAACCGCTACTAATTATAGCGGGAAAAATTGAATTTTCATATTAAAAAAAATTTAATTAAATTTGTAACGGTTTAGTAACCGCTACTAAATTTTGGCGGTAAAATTTTTTAGTAGCGGTGGGTGAATCGCTACAAATGTTATTCAAATTTTTTGAAAATAAATCTCCCGTCAAAAGTCCTATTTTTTTTTGTAGAGACATCGTTTTTTAAAATAATTTCATGTTTAAAATTTAAAAATTTTATAATTTTATTCGATTAAATTTAATTGAGCAATGAATGAATTGATTATTAATTTTTTAATATTAAAATAGAAATGTTAATATTAAATATATGTTAAGTTTTGAATTATTAAGGTCATATTTTAGATTAGAAGAGAAATATTGATAATGAAGTGATAGATAGAGAGTGGGAGTTATTAAATATCCAATCAAAATAAAATAACATTAGTATGATAAAAACATGATAAAAATAAATAAGAAACATTTAAAATAATTATTAAAAGTGAAAAGTAATAATATGTATGTTGATATGAAGAAAAAGGAAGATTAAAATGAAGAAGAGAGAAGGAGGATGAGGAAGAGTGGAGCAAGAAGCGAAATGGAAGAAGAAGGGTATTTATAAGATGTTTGTTCGATTTTGTAGCGGTTTACATAACGGTATTTGCAGCGGTTTTGTTGAATTTGTAGCGGTTATAGAACCACTACTAATTCTAAATCAAATTTTTTCCCGCATTTTAAAATTTGAAATTCAAATTTGTAGCAGTTAATATAACAGTATTTGTAGCGGTTTGCATTTACAATGGTTTTGTTGAATTTATAGCGGTTTATTACTATGGCAAAATTGAAAATTTCTGAGCTTTGTAGCGGTTTCTTTAACCGCTACAAATGTGGTGACCTTTATTTGATAAATCGTTGCAAAATGATGCTACAATTTTGGCACCTTCTCCCCGCCAAATTTGTAGCGGTTTACAACCGTTACTAGTTTGTTTCCCGCTTTATCATTTCGTAGACGCTGCAAATTTGTAACGGTTTGGTAAATAACCGCTACAAATTATGAATGTTGTAGCGGTTTCATAAACATTTTGCAACATTTTGACAATGTTAAGTCATATGGAGCTACTTTGGTCTAATACATAATTTAAAATAACAAGTATTTCTCAAAAAATAGTACTACCTCGTTCCTTTCCACTTCAAAAGCCACCACTAAGTTATTTTTATTTGTGTTTGGTAACATGGTTTGTAATCATGGTTTGGATTTACACCATGGTTTCAAAACAAGAGTAGACAAACACTCTATCAAAATCCATAATAGTTTTTAACTCTCAAAATCATAGTTTTGTATGAGCCACATAAATACTCTCAGATTTTTCAAAATATTTTTTAATCCTTAAAATCATGATATAGGGTGGAAGTCATGGTTTTTTTAAAAGCTATTCTTTCTAACTTTTTCATAAGTTATTCTCTAAAACATATTTTATTAAATCACTTTTACATAAGTAGAGACAGAATATATTATCCAAAAGTTAATTCAACACTTCTTGAATTCTTGAAGGGATCGCTTAAAGCGATGATTAATTCACGGAATTATTAGAAACAACTATATAAATGTGATAACTCATCAATATATATCAATCTAAAAGCATACTTTTCGTAGCTCATTAAAAATCTAACTAGGCTATATAAATTTAAGTTTAAGGCCTACGCTTTAATTTTAAGAAATATATAGAGAAATATGGGTGGAACAGAAGACACTACAAATTGCAGTTTAACTTAATTAGGTTAAGATATGTATGATCACTCATACATTTATAATTTGTCTTACTACTAATATATATATACATATCAAAAACTCAACAAGGACAAGAACTGTGATTAATTAATTCATATTATTTCTTTTTTCAATAATAGAAAGTTAATGGATGGGGTTTATAAATATAGAGAAGATCAAATTGATGGTAAATATTGTTTTTGGTCTCTCTCTCACTATATATATATCATACATAAGCATACTTAGATTGAGAATAAAAAGCTACCTAATGATTTACAAGAGACATTTTAAACATTACACGCACATTTTAATGAGAAATACTTACATACTCCCGGAGTGCCATATCATTCATACTCTACCAAATGAAAATGTTCAAAGTGTAATTTATTGTGATCTCATATCTCATAAATTGCTCCCAATTATTTTCATTTTTCCATAACCCATTACAATAGATATTTATTATGGAAAAAGAGGAATAATTAAGAGAAATTTATGGGATATGAGATCCACAATAGATGACACTTGGAACATTCTCATTGGACAGAGCATGGATGATGTGACACTCCGAGAGTATGTAAGTATTTCTCCATTTTAATGAGGTATTTTATCTAATACTCCTGTACAAGTTTTGTTTAATACATTATTAATGTGTAAAATTAATTTTAAAAATGTAGAGAATTCCTCATCATATCTTTATTCATTCTTTTAAGTATATGCATTGCTTAAGTCACAGCACAATCTCTATGGGCTATTTAATTAAATTATTGATAATTGACTTAATACTTTAACTTGACTAAGAGGAACCACCCTAGAAGGTTCTTTCGCATCGCTATATATATATTATGAAAGCAAAGAACATATAAAGCCATTCCTCCATAAGGTAAAATAACCGGCTTGTGGCTTCTTTCTCTATTCATTTACAGATACTTCATCTTCTTCTACTGTAAATGGTATCTGTATTGCCCATGTTTTTACACGAGAACTTTTCATAATCTCACTTAGATGTTTTCATTTCATTATACTTTTTCTCTTTCTGGGCTATACCTTTGAGATTTCATCAAAGATGTTGGCAACTCAGTTTCAAATATGACTCAGATCTTTTGAATCTGATCCTTTTTCTGCACATACAGTTCAAGAATCGTAATTTTAATCTTATCATTTCCAAGAAACCTAAATCGAGCGATTCCACAAACTGGTTCTAGGCAAGTGCTACAAGGGGAAATTTTCCTGTTGCAGTCATAAGTCCAGGTATGGAGGATTATTATTGAGATTACACAGATTTCAAGTCTGAAGGAAATAAAAATGTTTTTATATCTATAGTAAATATTCTTTTTTATAGTTTAATCTTTATGATTGAATTTTTAAACTTTCTTAGAATCATCATATATTCCTTTGTAATTTTTTTAAAATGAAAACTTTGGAGGAAAGGATCTTCAACCACAAAGATAGAATTGAATAACGATCAAGGACTGAAATCATTGGTTTGGTGAATTTACTAATTAGTGGGGCCAAAAAGCAAAGTTGTTTCCTGGAACTTGGTTGAAACCGTTTCACCCAATACCCTTTCATTTATTCTTGGTTGAAAAAAGAGTTAACATGGTTTGTCATAGTAAATATTTGTGCCAAACAAAATCTATTCCCTTCTGTCCTAAATATAAGTTTTTCAATTAATTTATAAATTTAAAAAATAACTGGGTAAGTCATTTTTTTCTAATTAAGATGTAACGAGTTAATTTATAATGCTTTTTTCAAAGATAAATTTTACTAATTAAAATTTGATGTGCAGGATAAAAAACCCCAATCGATAGGGGTCTTGTATGAATACAAGGGGAACCAAGAGGAAATGAGACGTTGTATTTAAAGCCAAAGCAAAACTCTTGTATTTCGTGTGTGTGTGTGTGTTTATAGTATAGATGTATATATAATACATTATTATCGCAGTTTTTATGAGTATGAAAAAGTGCCTATTTTCTCAAAACTAAATTGATAGAAAATTCACATGCTGATGCTGAACACGTGTGTGTGTGTGTGTGTGTGTGTGTGTGTGATGAAGTGTTAATTAATTAATGTGTATAAATTTGCAGATAAATGGCTGCGTCAAATGGTGATCTAGTGAATCCTCCTGAAACTGAAAGACCAAGTCAACCTCAACTACAGAGCCTTGCATCGGCAGATTTTAAGAGGCCTTGCCTTGACTTTTTTGAGGATACAAGTAGTTCATATACTTCTCCATTCTATAATTTCTAATATAACGCTAATATGTTCAATTATTTTGTTACTCCTTAATATTTTCCTATAATATAGACAAAAAACATTAAACTATGTAGTTGTTTGCTTAAGAACAAGGTTGTTCAACCCACAAGTTTAACAAATTCATGACAGAAATGAAAATTTGGATCGTAAATTCTAATTGTAGACTCTTAAGAATTTAGTTTTATTAATAAATAAATGTTAAAACTATATAATTATATAATTTAAATATTAAAAATGACAACAATTTGATTTAAATATATATATGAAATTTAATTAATTGAAATTAAATCTATCAACATCCACAGATTCCTACACTCAATACAGAAATTTTTATCAATTTTATATATAAAGCCACTAATCATAATCAAATCTAAGAAAATTAGCGCAAGTTTAAGAGTAAATTAGAATGATTTTGTAATGTAGAAACATAGAAACAGTAAACTTGATTACTAAACTCGTGAGTTTAATTGACTTTTCGGTTAGTATGAGTTTAATTAAGAGCAAGGTGACATATTTTGCAAGGTAGAATCGTGAAATGGTAAACTTGACGAGTCTCATGAGTTTGACAAAAATGAAATAATATATAAACACACAATTCACACCTACACTTATAATTCGTCTCCCATTTATATTTTCAGATAATTTGTTTTAACCTTGTCGTTTGGCAGTATTTTTGTTACTAAGCTACTTCATAAAAATAACGTAATAAATAACTAGTTGTCTGTAACTTTGCAATATATACACATCATTACGTTTTCAGAAATGTTTGTACAATTACTATATTTTCAGAAAAAAATACTGTATTTTCTAGATGCTACTTTACCCTATAATTTAACCTATACTTTATTTTACCTTGGCTTCTTGAATAACCTTTTCCCATGAATAATTAATGATCCCAAAATATTGGTACGAGAAGTTCACAATCCAGTCACTTCTGTTTCAGTGGAGGTTAGACTCAGCTACTTGGACTTATGTGTGCCTCTTTACCAGTATGCATTGGAAGGAAATTGGGAAAAAGCAAAGCCCAAGTTGTTAGCTAACAATAGAAGCCTTCTGAATGCTGCCATAGCAAAAGGATGGTCAACAGCGCTTCATGTAGCAGCAGGAGCAGGCCGTTTAGAGTTTGTGAAGGAGCTTGTGAAGTTGATGAATGAGGGCAACATTGGGTTGGACCTACAAGACTCAATGGGAAACACTGCCTTCAGCTCTGCTGCTATTGCAGGAAGCATGGACATTGCCAAGTTTCTGCTTGAAGAAAATCGATTCCTGCCAAATATAAGAAGTCGAACAGGTTTCACCCCTCTTCTCTTTGCTGCTTTACAAGGAAAAGCTGACATGGCAAAGTATCTATTCCCTCTCACCGATCATGATAGCTTTGAAGAAGCGTATTGGGATAAGTTGTTTCTCACTTGCATTGACTCTGGTATTTATGGTAAGTGTATATATGTTGCCTATAAATCAGGAATTCACTTAATTATTCATGAATGAAGTATAGGTAGGGAAAAAAATTAGTATCCATTACATATTGGGTCAAAAATTACAATTTATAGCCCTCAATGCAACAACGAGATAACTAATTTGTGATTATTAAAAAAAATTAGTTAAATTAACTAGTTATCTTTGTTGATTTCCCTGTAATACTATATTTAATTATGTGCAAGTAAACTATCCTTGATCGATACAAATTCCTTTGACATGTGATAATTTTAGGATCTGCATTTCTTGACTTCCTTTTCAAAATTTCATAGATTTAGCATTGAAAATGTTGGAAAAGGAAGATAGGCCAAGACTAGCATTTGCAACGGATGAAGATGGTATGACAGGTTTGCATATCATGGCTCAGAAGGATGCAGATTTTGGAAGTGATAGCTCACATCATCAAAATCAACTGACAAGTTCAAGTAATTAAATTAATTATCAATGTAACTACTTGCTTGGAAGACTAACTTTTAATTTGGCAAATTGAATTAATCAAATTATGCATCCCAGGTACGGAGTGTTGTCCTTAAACTTGTTCATTCATTGTGGGTAAAAATTCTCAGGCGTGCAAACTCAAAGTTAGATATCAAAAAAATCATAAATGGTATGACAAGTTTGCATAGCATGGCTCAGAAGGATGCAGATTTTGTAAGTGATAGCTCACATCATCAAAATCAACTGACAAGTTCAGGTAATTAGATTAATTATCAATGTAACTACTTGCTTGGAAGACTAACTTTTAATTTGGCTAATTCAATTAATCAAATTATTCATCCCAGGTACGGAGCATAGTGTTGTCCTTAAACTTGTTCATTCATTGTGGGTAAAAATTCTCAAGGGTGCAAACTCAAAGTCAGATATCAGAAAAATCATAAATGAGCCATCAAGACTACTATTTGATGCAACAAAAGCTGGAAATTTTGACTTCTTAGCTGTGCTTATGAAGTCTTACCCTGACTTAATTTGGGAGTTGGACGACAAAAGGAAAAGCATAATTCATATTGCTGTTTTATATCGTCATCCTAAAATCTTCAATCTCATCCACGATATAAGTGGAAGCAATAAGGATATCATATTGTCATATAAACATGATGACGACGACAACAATATATTACATTTGGCTGCAAAGTTAGCACCAGCTGGTCGACTTCATCAATTGGTCTCTGGAGCAGCTTTCCAAATGAAGCTCGAACTATTATGGTTTGAGGTACATGTTCTTTACCATCTATGGAATATCTAATTAATAGGATCCCATGTCTAGAAAACACTCACGTAAATGAAATCCCAAGACGGGATGTGGAACACACCTATCTCGTTCCCATCTTGTCCTGTGAACATCGATCCTTGTGTATATATAAAAATGAAACTAATTCATGAAAATCCCTTTGATATGGCAGGAGGTGAAGAAGATAGTGCTACCATCATATGTGAATATGAGAAACATAAGAGGTGAGACTCCTCGTGAGTTATTCACAAATGAGCATGCTAGATTACGAGAAGATGCTGAAAAATGGGTGAAAGGAACAGCCAAGTCATGTATGATTCTTTCAACACTAATTACTACTGGAGTGTTTTCAGCTGCATTTAGCATACCAGGTGGTATCAATGATAGTTCAGGAACTCCCAATTATTTATGGAATCTAGCATTTACGATATTTGCAATATCAGATGCTATTGCATTGACCTCATCTTCAGCTTCCATACTAGTCTTCCTATCTATACTGGTCTCACGTTATGCAGAGTATGACTTTTATCAGTCTCTTCCGTCAAAGCTAATATTTGGATTGGTAACACTCTTCGTCTCCATAACAAGCATGATGGTAGCATTTAGTTGTGCTTTCTTCATTACATATGACCATGGCTTAAAATTAAAGTGGGCTCCTAGCTTCGTTTCTGTACTTTCATTTTTACCAATAGTCATATTTTTATTTTCGCAATTTCAACTTTTTTATGACATCATTTACTCCACATTTTATTTAAGATCTCTGTTCAAACCAAGCAAGCATATGCTTTACTAGGAAATAGAGGCTATTGTAATTTTGTTGGCCAGACTTCAACTTATAATATATATTGGTCTTACCTAGATTTGGCAATATGTATAATTGTTCGTGTAGAATTTCTAAACAAATGATTTGATATTTTTATTGACACTTAGATCCTTGGCACATTACGAATTATGTACAACGGTGCAACTAACAAGAAGCTACAATCCAGTTCTCATCAAATAGGCATTAAATCAAACGACTGTGTTCTAATAATTCGTTCATGTGCATCCATAACTATAAAGTATTGTTTTTTTGTACATCCAGTGTCCTAAAATATGTTTTTGCAAGTGTTTTATAAAAAGATGTAAAGTCAAGGATGAAGAGTTTGGTTGTTTCAACACTTATTGGGAACCAGTTTCAGTGCTAAGCTTTAGGCTTAGCTCACCCTACTAATCTGATCTGGATCGTTTAGATCTGGATCTGGACGGTTCAGATTCGATTTTTTTTAAAACAATGATTTTATAAGTAAAAAATTATTTTTTAAGAAAATAGTAGTTAAGAGATTGCTTTTATTTATTTTTATTTTTTTTTGGTTTTACCCACCCGGTATCCGACTGCCCTTTACTGGATCCCTGGACTTCTAACTGGACCAGGTAACCCGAGGCAACCGACTAATCCGGATCCTACCCGGGGAGCCCTTACGGGGGAAAGGAGGTACCTATGGGACAGCCTCTTGGAGGCTGCGTTAATTATCGCGTCTGTCACCCCCCAGGATTCGAAACCTCGTCCTGAGGGATGCCGGCCGTAACTCTTAACCAACTCGACCGAGCGCCCATTGGTTTTATTTTTTATTCTACATCTACTGGAATAATTTTTTTAGAAAAAAATAGATTTTTATAAAATCAAATCTGGACCATCCAAATCAAATCTGAACGGTTCAGATCAGATTAGTAGGATAAGCTAAGCTTTGTGATTAGCACTGAAACTGGTTCCCACTTATTGCTACTGGAGTGTTTTCTGCTGCATTGAGCATACCGGGTGGTATTAATGATAATACAAGCATGATGCGAGCTTTCAGCGGTGTGTTTAGCTGATATTTGGATTGGCAACTCTCTTCATGTCTATAACAAGCATGATGATAGCTTTCAGTAGTGCGTTCTTCATAACGTAAGATCATGGCTTAAAGTGGGTTTCCAGTTTCATTTCTTTGCTTTCTTTTTCCTACCCATAGTCATATTTTTATTTCTTCAGTTTGAACTTTTTTATGATATTATTTACTCCACATACTATTTAAGGTTTTTGTTCCGATCAAGCAAGAATATGCTTTTCTAATAAGTAATAATAAAGGCCATGATGTTATATCTTTGTATATCTTTCTGACTTCAATGAATGTGTAATATGTTTTAGTTTTTTCCTTTTGGAAAAGTATACATATGTAGTATCATGTAGAATCCTTCTGGCTAAATGGGCAAAAAAAAAAAAAAAAGAATCCTTCTGGCTAAGATCAACGCAATAACTTAGAGCTGCATGATGATGGCTAATTGGCAATAAACTAATTGATAAGAACTTTATATACTAAAGTTGTTTTATAAAAGAAATAGGGAGAATGACACGTGAGGACCTCTATAATCACCAGATGACTACAAAATGGACCACAGAATAGCCTAATTACAGTTAGGTGCTTAAGTGGAATTTATAATTTACTTTTATAAATGAAATTAAAATATTCTAGCGTGACTCCCCTCGAGCCCTTCAAATCGCTTCCATTAAATGTTTAATTAATTTCATTGTCTGCTCTTACACTCTTACGTTTTAAGTATCCAAAAGTAAAACAGTAACATTTTTCTTGAATGATGAAATTTCAATTTTTTAGTAGTTTTTTATTATAAATAAAAAATTGTTTTATAGTATTTTTCTTTGAAAATTGTAAAGAAAAATTCAAAACTATATCAAGATATTTCACGATGCCACTCACTTCATACATGTAAAGCCTAACGATAGAGGGGAAAAAACTACTTAGAAGGTTAGCTATTATCAAAAACATCAAAGGAGTCCATTGAAAGGTCTCAAATTGGTATTGGGTGGGTTTGTAATATGATGAATTACGATTAAAGTAAGCCAAAACTCTTTTTACATTCTTACATAGTAAAATGTTAATCACTTTTGAAAAAAAAAACACTTAGTTAATGTGCTCATTAAAGTGATGAGCTCTCTGCATCTATTAGATCTGGACTATCCAGATTTGATTTAGACGGTCTAGATTTAATTTTTTTAAAAACTAACAATTTATAAGAAAATCATTATTTAAAAATATAACAATTAAGATATTAATTTTATTTTAAATTTTATACCCAGTAAAATAAGTTTTTCATAAAAATAAAAATAAAAAAAATTAAATTTAGATTATTCAAATCAAATTTAAACGATCTATATTTAATAAATAGAGGGAATTCATCACTTTTTTATAAGTTATCTGACCAGTCCATTAGAAAAATAGCTTAGCAGAGACATTAGAAGTTTGAATCTATTTTGTATTCAATAAAGAAGGTAAAATAAAAAATGGATGGAAAACACAGGTGTTGGTCGGTCGATCGTGAGATATATTCAACACACGCACAAGCATAAATAATTAATGGCATTGACTTGAACGTAAACTCAGCCATGGCCCTTTCCCAGTTGCTTACCATCCTTCTCATCAGACTTGTGTTGCAGAAGCAACCTTACAATGAACCCTAAGCAATCTCTCACTACAAACAAAGAACAAATAAAGCGATATTTATTCCATAAGGTAAAATATATAAAGCACTCTTCTTTCTCTATCATTCATTTAAAGTATATTTGGGGGAAGTTTTGAATTTATGGTTTGGCCTCAAAATCTGTTTCAAAAAAAAAAGTAGGTAAATATGTCTCAAAAATATAAAATAGTTTTTAACTTTTAAAACTATGATTTTGTGAGTCATACAAAAATTAGCAAATTTTCTAAAATAACTTTTAACCCTCAAAATCATGGTTTGAAGACGGAAACCAAATTTTTCTAAAAAAGTTATTCTTTTTAATTTTTTTTACAACTTATTCTCTAAAATATATTTTCTAAAATAATTTTTACGTAAACCAAGACAGAAGTAATTCTCCAAAAACTAATCTAAACATTGCCTTTTGCATTCCAAGATATGATTTAAATCATTTAAATCTCACTTTCTATACATACTACTAATCCGAGATTCGCTATTATATTCTGCTATTATCTTTTTCCGCAGGAAACTTATATCTTGATTCTAGAAGTTGGTTCATGGGCAAGTGCTGCTAGAGGAAAATTTCCTCTTTCAATTGATGACCGGGTAAGTTCGTTGATTCTTTTGCCAGATTATGCAGATGTTTTTTTTTTTAATCTTAAGAAGGGCATGCTTTATGGCAAACGTAATGAATGATTGTTTTATAACTTAATACTTTATGTATGGTTAAGTTTTAAAAAATTTTAAATTTAGTGTTGAGTTATATATTTATCAAAAAATTTCATAATGAATATTTGAGGATGAAAACTTTGGAGGAAGAGATCAATCTCCACCATAAAGAAAGAATAAGGCTCAACCACACAAAAACTGCGTGAAGGAATTACACTTAGCTCCCAGGTAAAATTAGCACGGTAAAATCTTCTTATGAAATCACCAAATAAGTTTGAAGCCCCATCGTCTGATTAAGGATATGTTTGGGAATAGCTTTTAAAAGTAATTTTATGCAATCTGAGGTAAATATATGAGATAAGTTTTGTTTCGATTTGCGTAAAAGTGCTTTTTTTTTTAGTGAAAAAGTAATAATTTCATTGCAGTAAGAAAACTGTACAGGCGGATGGATTACACAAGCAAATTAAAAACTGAAAAGCTCTTTACTGTATGTCTAACCATTGCTCTAATGTGAGATAGGATGCTATCTGTCGTGTAAGTTTCAGCAGTAAAGATTCGATGGTTTCTGACTTCCCATAATTTCGGAAGAGTTATGCAAAAGCCTATCTTCCACGAGGTATCGAGTTTTGAATCTCTTATTTTGCGCTTGAGCCAAAAAAACACATCATTGTTGAAAAATTCAATGCACATATCATTAGGAAGAATTTTCTTCCAAACTGAGGATGCAAGTGGACAATCCTTAAAAACATGGTTGATGTCTTCAATGTCACCATCACAGAGGGAGCAGCGGCTGTCTGAGGTCATTCCCCTCCTATGACGTTCAGAGTTAGTGAGGAGTTTTCTTTTGGTAAGTAGCCAAGTGAAGGTTCGAATTCTCTGAGCTACAGGAAGCTTCCATATTCGGGTCCATTTGGTGTCGACATCATTCCAGTTAAAGTATTCTACAGCTTGATAAGCTGACTTTGTTCTAAAATCACCGTTAGGTGTTAAATTCCAGGAGCAAGCAGGAACAGTAGCAGTTGGAGCAATTTTGGTAGATAAGATCTCTTGCAAAACATTTGATGGTAACAAGTTGTTGAACAAAAGTAACCTCCAGTTACCATTCACGTCAATATAGTAAGAGATGCTCCTTGAGAGATCAGGTTCAGAGATGGGGGCAAAGGATATATTCTTTAAAGGACCGTAATCTCCTACCCAAAAATCAGACCAAAATCTTATCTTGTTACCATCTCCAGGCTTCCATTTTATATGATAGAAAGTATCCTGCCAAGATTTGGCAATGTTCCTCCAAAAGTAGGAGGAGTTAGACCGAGGGTTAACACTAGGGATTATTATATCTGACAAACCATATTTACCTTTTAGAACCTTAACCCAAAGAGTGTCAGGTTGGGAGAGCATTTGGTAAATAAGCTTTGAAATAAAGGCCTTGTTCTGAGATTCCATTTTGAGAATACCACAACCACCGTTTCTCAAAGGCTGACAAAGATCACTCCACTTAACAAGGCTAACCCCACGGTGATCATCGGTGTAGCCCCATATAAATTTTCTAATAATTTTCTCAATTTCATTGCAACAAGATGGGGGAATCAGAGTGCTTTGCATTGTATAGAAAGGAACAGAAGATAATACTGACTTGGCTAGGGTGATACGACCAGCAAGGGACAGAGAGCGACTCTTCCAACCAGCGAGTTTAGAGTGAAGTCGATCACAGATGTATTTGTAAGTGCTCAAAGAAACTCTTCCATTGATTAACGGAACACCCAAGTACTTACCGAGAGAATCAGTTTGGGAGAAGCCCAGGTAGCGGCAGATATCACGCCTAGAGCTTGGGTGGACGTTATTAGAGAAATAGATCTTTGTCTTGGATTGGTTAATCTTGTGGCCAGATGATAGGCAAAAATCATGAAGGGTTCTCATGAT
>QFDD01114670.1:0-35272 GCA_006871305.1 Vachellia collinsii
AACTCAGGTACAAATTTTAAAAGAATTATCAACTTATAACAAATTTAACTATTTAAATGTCATTTATTAATTCATAAAAATTAGTAGCTAATGCCTTATAACAATAATAAATCAGAGTATGTGTATGCAAAAAAAAATGACATTAGGCTTAATCAGCCCAATCAGCCACAACGGCCCCAATTGACAACGATAATTTAGGATGAGGCCCAGCAACAGTCCCTGGGACCGAGACTTGCTAAGAGCCTCACGCCTGCGACCAACTTCAGCAACCGTTTACCCCCAGCAACACCAACGTTCGTCCCTTGGTCCACGATCATCTCACGACCCCATGAATGTCAAACCAGCACCCATGCTGCCTAGATCCACGGAGTAATATTGCAACTGTTCAACGGCTAGCAAATGATGTATGAGTCTATTTATTTCGATAATCTGTAAAAAGGGAGAGGATCTACTCACTAAGAACAACTCTTCTTCTTTTGCTTCTGATCTCTCTCCTCCATCGATCATTGTACATTACTTCTGAACATTAATAACAATTGTTAGCCTAGCTATCTTAATACCCCTTTTCTCATCCTTATACCAGAGACTGCTCTGCTAGTTTCACCTTATATTTTTTATTTCCCGAACTCCTTTTCGAAAGCATATTTCCCGGAAATTTGCACAAACAGTATGTTTAAATGGATTACATGTCCAACGATTTCCTTGGAAGTGAAAGACAGGACCAAACCCTTTCTTTCATTAGTTTTATCTGCTCTTGTCCAACGATTTCCTTGGAAGTGGAATTTGAAAGTTGAAAGGATTATTCTCATAAGCTAATTTTCTGGATGAATGCTTATTGCTTTCAATACACCATAATTGGTGTTGAATGCCTTGACCTGTGAGTTGGAAACAAATGAGAGAAAAGGAATTTTTAAAGTATTTGTTGGAAGCAATAATAGGGCAATCAATTGTCCATTGTGTCAATGCCATTAAACATATTTTATATGAAATAGTTTATGTACGTTATGCACATATTTTTTTGCTTTTAAATGGATTTCACTAATTGCTTTCAATGCCAACATATGAAACTAATGGCAGTCATGATTGCAAATGAGTTAAAAGAAATTAAATAGATCATTATGTGGTTTTAAATTTGCCCAAGTTTATGAAATCCATGGTCTATATAAAGACTTCAAAATGAGAAGTTGAATATATAGTACAAGAGCTTTGTACTTCTCTTATCCTCCTCCTCTTGCACTCTCTTTTGTCTGCTGAGTTCTATCATCTTTTGTTAGTTTTGTTTATCTTGTTCTTACAGAAATAGTCCGTTTAATCTTGAGGAGTGCCGCAACTTGCTCTGTCAGTAGTTGCAAAATAGCTTTTAAAGACAGTATCCTCGGACACGACTTGGATTATCTGTTTATTTGCAGATGTTGCTGCCAACGAGATGAATACACAGTGTAGATGAGTTAAAAGATCAATTGGATTACTTAAAGAATTTATGTGCTGCCTGCCAGCACCAGCACCGGCACCACCTAGCCCTCCAACACCACCAAGCCCACCAATGTGGCAATAATGAACAATAAGTTTTTGCGAACTCAGCACCTTGGAAACAAAGAAGGAGGGCGGGAGGAGCTGGACGAATGGGGAGAAGTTGTTGCAGAAATGGGGAGAAAACGGAGACGATGAAGATAGAACTCTCACAGTCTCAGTCTCTCTCTCCTGTGATGTCTTCCTCGTTCTGAGTTACTCTCAGCTTCAACACTAACAAAACCCCACCTTGTGAAGAAACAAAAATAAACTAAATTTGTTATTGTTGGGTTCTGAGATCAACCACGATGAACGAGATTTTCATTTCTCTGATTCTACTGTTTCTGGGCATCGCAGGGTGTTCATCCATCTCTATTGCATAGATTCATGTCTCTTGCATAGATCCATTTCTCTTTCATCCATATTTCTAAGCTGCAAATAGCGCAGTTTTTTTTTTTCGTAAAAAACACACTTTATGCAATGTATGCCAAATTCAAATCGAGTCTAATTGAAAAATTGGAAAAAAAAAAAAAATAAAGACAATGTACAGAAAGTCATTGTATGTGTTTCTTGAAATTAAAATAAGCAACTAATCTATGGAAAGCTAATTAAAATGCTGGAACTCATAATTATTAACTAATTAGTAATTACAAGTGAAACAGAATCAGAAAAGTTGATTCTGAAGCCATCCTTCAGAATTGATGAAGCTCATATTAGCCATTTGCTCCACATATAATAAATCAATATCTTCCTTGGACCAGCTCACTCTTTTTGGTGTGTTGGACCCAGGCCCAAAACACCCATACTCCGCAAATATTACCCGATTCCTGCAAAATTTTAATTCAAAATTATGACCTCAATTTCATGTTCATACATGTTGAACATTCCATTATTTTTTAAAATTAAATATTTATCCCTTGTATTTAAATATTGATAAAAATATTTTTCATTTTATATTTAAATGACCGTACTTATGTCAAGTTTTTTAAATTTATCATGTTAAAATTCTGCAATCATATATTACCATATATTATTTTTTGAATCATAGATATAAGAAACTTGAGCTAAATTTTCTCTATATTTAAACTATTTCATTTGATTCAAAATGTGCGTTATAAATAAAGTCTTATATTTAAAATTGGAGGGAGTATTACTTCCGCTCTTAAGTGCTTTTCAAAACTTAAACAAATATACTTCAGATAAAAAAAGAGTAAAATGACAGAAACCTCCCTGACTTTTTTATTTTCGGTTTGAAATATAGAAGCCTTACTATATACACAAATCTCTCATAAAAATATAAGAGAAAACGAGGCAAGTGTAATTTATTCTCTTTTGAGAAAATAACCATTAAAATGAAGTTTGTAGAATTGTAAGGAAAAAAAAATTATGAAAGAGACATCTTGATATTTATTTTAAGGGAGGTATATATAGAATATTAAATTTTGTATATTTCCAACAAAATAAAAAAATCTCAAGAATACACTCTAAAATTCAATGAATGATTTATGCATTGTATCCTTTTCTTTTAACCTTTTTAAATTAAATAAGTTGAGACATATTGGTTCCATGGAAGACGACTCTTGAATAGCTCCTCCAAGACCTTCCCAAATCCCAAGTATGGTGTGCCATTCCCAAACACAAGACAGCCTTTAAACATAAACCCGTTTGCAGCACTTGGATTTGTTCTTCCTTGTTCTATTATAAACCCTGGAAGCCCATCTAGGGCTCATGCAATAATTGATATGGAACATCACTGCACAAAACACATTTAAATTCACATAAATAATCATTGTTTTTTTATTTAAGTATTAGTTAAAAGGTTGTTTTTGTCTCTAATGAAAGATAAAGCTGAGAGCATTGGTATATATCCTAGAATATTAATATGTTTGGATTAGCGGTGGTGAAAAAGTGAGTTTTATTTCATATGACTTTTACAAACTTACGTCTGAGTAAAAGGTGAGACCCATCATTTATTTTTTTATTTCTCTCCTATTTAATTTATGGTTGAAACTTCTTTTCTGATCCCGTTGAAAAAGTCAAAAGTAACAAATTTTTGCTTTTGATAGTTGAAATGCATGTTTAAATCTTCAAACGTGATACCTAACACACTGCAAACGCAACATCGATGCTCCGTTGATTACGTTGAGAGGGACCACATTGCCACAGTTTTATAAATTTGGGAATAATATTACTCTTGTAAAAATAATTTAAGGGCGAAAAGTCCCTGGTGCGACTTGTCTCTTAAATTTTACACTAAATGTTATAGTATTCTCATAATGGAACTACGCAAAAACTGCCAGGAGGGGTACCAGCTAAGGGAAAGAGTCCATTCCAGGAATACAGTACTTTTAAATTCAAGACTAAATTTAAACTTCAACTATACCATATCAGCTATTGTAGGAAAGAGTTCTTTAAGAATTCAATCACGACATATAAAAGAACTTCCTGTGAGTGAGTTTACTAAACCCAAAAGGCTTGATTGTTAAAAAAATGATAAACATTATTTGAAAGAATATTAAGCTTAAATGTTCATTTGAATAGCTGATTTTAACACACATAATGATTAGTACCCCTGAGAAATCAAATTCAATGGGAAAATGGATCATCTCATGTTGAATAAGTACTCAACAGTAGCAGCCCCTACATAATTTACACTTTTAGCCAATCTTCTAACTGCCTGTTCCAGTTTTTTCACCATGTCCAAAGGAGCTACAGTAATTGGCCCCTCCTCAATAATCTGTTTACAAAAGAGTGATTAAATCAATATTTGCTTCACCACAGCAACTCAGTGAGCCAAATTAAAGTACAAAATTACCATCTTGCCTTTTGGTGCCTCCTTTGCACACTACAATCACGGCTATGCAAAGCTGCAACATTTCCATACCGATAGCAGAGTAATTGGACTTCTAAATGCAACTCTAATTAGAAACATTTAAAATAAAATCTATTATATTAACAATTTATTTAATTTTGAAAAGACTTAGAAGAAAAGTGTCAATGAGATATACCTTAGTTGCAGCATCGACACATTATTCTAAAGCCCTTTTTGTAACCTTCAAGAAGTTTCTGTTAACCTAAATATACCAGTTAACACAGCAAAAGACATAAACATGTGAGCTTGCACATGAAATTAATGAAAATAACCTGTTCATCAAACAAAGAGAAGGACAAAAAAAAAACCTGAATCATAGATCAAATTATCATTGTATTGACTCATCAAACAAAGAGAAGGGCCAAAAAAAAGGGCAATTATTATTAAGCCACCTGATTATTATATGAATTACATTACATTATTATCTTGTGCCAAGGGGGAGCCTTAATCTGATTATTATATGAATTACATTACATTATTACCTGCTGCACTTAAATTCTAACTTTAGGATCATATGTAAACATCTTTGACATTAAACTGAAGAATGGATCCATTCATCCACTCATTCAACACGCACAACAAAAGCATTCCAAATATATACATAATGTAATAGTCTCTCATACATACCTTCTTGTTACTTTTATTCTCCCTAACTTCATATCTCTCTTGGCACATATCAGTCAACCATGCGCCTGAGCTCACCAACTGCAACCCCGAGCAAATCAATTCCACATTCCTCTTATTTCACCCAAAACAAAAACAACTGTTTTCCCAATTACAAAAATGTAATCTTTATTTTGAAGGCAACCAAAACTCACCAGTTAGCTTCGTTGGATGATCTTGTCCCTTTTCTTGGGCCTCTGAGGTAGCTTGCATTCGTGCAAGCATAATGAGTAAAATTTGGAACTTTAAAAAACCTTAGATTCTGGGATACCTAATAGAGATGAACTAAGAAATTCTCATTCGTTTCTTTCTCACCCTCACCTAGGGTTTACATGCCACAAACAGACAAAATGGAAAGATCCCATCGTTTTTGACCTTGTGAGACGATGAGAATGAAGATGAGAGCTATCTTTGCCGTTAGCAATGACCCCAGAGCGATCCACCATTGATGTAAGCTTCCTTTGGATTCCACCATTGAGTCATGACTAAATCTCTGAGTTTTCACCCTCATGCATCTCAGCCGTTTTCTGTTTCCCCACAGTAAGAAAAAATCAGGTTCCGCTATTTCTTATCATCTCTGACTCCTCTCTTCCATCTCCATATCTACCATCAAAATCACAAGATAAAAATATGCTTAGTTTCACACGTTTAGGGAATTTTCACAATGAACATAGAAACCCAAAAGATTACAAAAAAATTGGGAAAAAGATAGGAGATTAACCTAAGGAGTGGAATGTGTATTATGATGTTTGAACCCAACAAAAAAAAATGAAACCTTCAAAAATGCAGAGAAATGCGGACACCTTCAAAATGCCGACACTTGAATCATAGAAAATGCACTTCTTTGGATTTGAAACCTTTGGTGCTTGGACAAAATTAGTGGGACGAAATGCAGAGAAATGGTAGAAGGCGGTAAGACGATGGTTTCAAAATAGGTGTCGGAAGAATAAGAATACAGCTGTAAAGAAGAAAAGCTTTTCACTACCATTGTCGAGGCCAAGTCAAGCCGTCTTCCTTGATGTTGACACCAAATGGCTTGTGAACAGTAAAATCCAAATGGCTTGTGAACAGTAAAATGAGTGTAGAGCATTTTTGGAGATGGCTTGATCATATTATTTATATATATATATATTAATTCTTTTACAAAGGACCCACAGTAATTTTCCCAAATTTTTAAATTTCCATATTCATCTTCGTCTGGGAAAACTGTATCACGTAGATCGCAGAATTGAAGCCAGTTTATATAAACCAGTAAGTCTTACTCATCAGAACGGAATTGCTTTTGTTTGTTTGTGCTACATTTTATTATAATGATGAATAGCCCTAAAAATCGTGTGTATTGTATTCGTGTACTTTTGTTATGCACTATAAAATAATTTCACTAACCGGGTTTTTGGCTTATTGGCCCCACTCGACACTCGCCTGAACCTGATTCAATTTGGTCCCAAGTGTAATCAAGTTGAAGTTTTACACGCCCGTTCTTCGGTCAATGTCACACCCCTTAATCCTGGCCATTCTTACCATAAAATATCTTTTGACCAAATTTGTTAGAATGAGATTTTTTAAAAGATTTTAAACTTTTAAAACAACTTTTATATAAATCTGTGTTTTAATAAAATCCACTGAGTCAGATTTGATCCTGGGAACTGTGGTGTATGGGTCCACTATGCTTCTACTGCGTAATTACCTTGTATCTCATATTATTATGTAGATAATTTGTACAATTATATATACATGTCCAATTAGGCCAACAAAACTTATATCAAAATAAATCATTAACTGCTAATCAAACCAAAATTAAATATAAACAGGGTTCGTCCATTTTCCTCTTCATTCTACATTTTTCTCACCTTTTACACTTCCATTGTCACCACTTCATTGCCTTTTGAGCTACCCCACCTTAGTTGTATTTGTTTAAAAAGGAGGGTGAAATTCGAAAATCTCCGTAGAAATCATAGTTTATCATATAGTCATATATATAATCCACTTTAGACAAAAACAAGCCACATGTTTATACGACATTCATACGGCGAGTAAAACACATCATGAAAATCTCCCTCAATAGCTTTGCATATCACATGGCCATGGGCAAATAACAAATTGCATAACACGTAATTCCATACCCTTTACCTGGGTACCACTCAATAACTGAGCATTCAAATAACTGTTCCTTCTTAGAATCAATTATTCTGCAAAGCTTGCATAGCAATATTCATACTCTATTTCACGAGTACCACTTTGTTAAGACCATACAATCATTCTTTCATAAAACCGATTGATCCACGTATCACAACATGCATAACACACATGGCACAAACAAGCATACATAATTAAATACATAAGAATAAGATAAAAAGGGTTTCTACCTATCTCCCTTCATTTACCTTTACCTTCTTCGGCAAATATATTTTCCAGCCTTCCTTGAGATGCTCAAGCAGATGTCAAATCCTAAAAACATACACATAATTTTTCGTTAATTATACGCTTATCAAGCTTCATTAAGCTCATCTTTCTTTCTTAACCCCATTTCCATCACTTTACATTATTTAACTTCATTTCCTTGACTTTTGAACTTTTCAATCATTTTTGAAAAATCATAACTCATTCCATATGATTCCAAATGCATTAGTTTAAGCTTCTATTTCAAGCTCTCTTGTAATGTCCAGGGAAAAAAAAGGGACAGAGAGAGAAGAGAAATGACTAGTTTGAAAAAAAAAAAACAAATAAAGAAGGGACCTTGGTGCAAAGAGGAAAAGAATGGGAGGGCAAAAGTTTCATTTTCCCTTCCATACTTTTAATACCCCGAACAGCACCTCCTTTTTGCACTGTTCTTCGTGTTCTTCTCCATTCTTCCAGACGCAAGCGACAAGAGAGGGAGGGAGAGACAAAGCGTCAGTTCTGCAGTGCAATTTCTCACCGGAGGAAAGTGTTTTCGTCGATACAAGTAAGGATTCGGGCTCAGATGAGTCTCCTGAATATTCCTCAGCTTTTATATCCATTGTTGTTATTTTAGGTTTTAAGGGTTGATTCAATATTGAGAAAAAGTAAGAATTTTATTGATTAAATGAAATTATAAGCAAGATTATAGCTTTCTTATATTATATGGAGCATTAATACGAAAATTTTTGCTAGAATTGAGGATACTCAGATTGAGTACTATTCAATGAACAGTAAATTTGTGTTCATATGCAATACTGTTCACATAAACATTAAATTCTCCCCTGCTCCAGTTTATTGCTAAAATATATGGGTTTTTGTGGTTAAGGTGTAATATTGATGTTAGAAAATTATTGCCTTGGAATTATAAATTAGGAATAATTATTGTGTAAGTTAATTTTAAATGCTCATTAAGTGGTTGATGAAATGTCTGAAAGAGGAAAATATTGACTTAGATATTGGCTTATTAAGTTCTATAATAGGAGATTTTTTTAGATAATATTGTGGATTGAGAATGTTTATATATCATTGTTATGAGGGAAAAAAGAAGACAAGTTGGAAATTGAAGGTTAGAGAAGAGTTCTTTGTTAAGAGCTTAATAGGTGAGTAAATAGCATCACATTATAAATTTTATAAAGTACGCTTTATTACATTTCATATTTTTAATTTAATTATCGCATTTTAAGCATTGTTTCAATGATGAAAGTTTATCATCATTATTTAATCTTTTCATTGATATTGCAAAGAGTAAGATTTATGGATTTATTTAATATTATTTATTCTTTCCCAATTTCTGTTTATATTGAATATTTATGCATGGAATTAAAAGTAACTCTTTTAAGATATTATTTATTGCAAAAGTTGAAGTGTTACAACAGTTTCTCGAGATGTTTTATGGCTATGATTTCATGCATACAGATAGTGAAAAAATGACAATTAAATTAATAATAAATAAATAAATATTTGGAAATGATTTTGGAGATTGTTATAAAATATGCAAAAGTAGTTTTCTTATTGGAAATTGTTGGAAATTGATCTCACGCATGCTTGAAAATGTTTTGAAAAGACTGAATACAGAACAATGGTTACTAACAGTATTACTATTAGTCATTGGCACGCCATGGTTAATTACGAGCTTGCTTGTTATTTGTGGGTGTTAACTCACACTTGTTATTCGCGAATGTCATACCTCTGCTTGTTTCATGGCTTCGAGCCATTCTTGGTTATATACCCTCGTGAACTATGTGTTCATGCTTGCTTCGTGGCATTGAGTTGCACTTGGTTATTTACCTTCGTGACTATGTGTCCACATTTGTTATTTTGTTTTGTTGAAATCCTACAAAAATATGAAATTTGAGCATTTCCTTTTTAAACCGATTCTGTTTAACAAGTTGTTTTATTATATCCTTAAGATTTTCTGAGCAATGAACTATTTTGGAATCTTAATTATGATTTGATTGTATTTGGTAGAAATTGAGATTATTGTTATGTTATCTATTGAAGTTAAATTCCTTAGATCATTTCCTTTAATTTTATTAAATTTTTTGAATGGGACGTTATTCACCGGAAATTTACTTTTGGCTTCAGATAGCTCAGTTGACTCTATACCCCTAGTTGACCAGTGAAGAACCTCATTATTGCTATTCAAATCATTGACTTATTTTGGTAGTTGTTGCTTGGTATATATAGAAAAACATGTTTATGTAATTTTTTTTAAAGTTAGATGCTCCACATAGACTGTAGATAGTATCCATGTACTTTTGTTATATTTTAGGAAATATGTACATGATGTGGTGGAGCATGGCTCTGAATGCTATTTTGAGTTTTCAGGCTATTTTAAAACTTTTGGGAAATCTATCATATAGAGGAGACTGCCGAAATTTCTACAGGAGTCCTAATGTGTTGATAAAACAAGCATGTCATGTTTTCAAATCAAAGGCTTACAGAGTGTGAGATCCCTCATAATCCATGTCGATCACCTCTAAATTTTAGGGCATGACATCTCTGTATCCTCTTTCAATGAAAATTGCCATTCACTAATTATTGTCAACATATATTCTCAATTTAGTGCCGAAAATTTGTTGCTTATCAATCAACTTTTCTAATTTTTCAGATTTAAGAACCAAACTTTATTGGTTCATAACTTATAATATACTTGTCCAAACAATGCATTATAGTATTCATTTTAAAGCTTGTTATGAGTACTATTTACTTACTAAATTTTATGATCAACAGAGACCAATTGACTTGTTAAAAGTCTACTCAATTATAGCCGTCCAGAAACTCAATCAAATATTGAACCAAAAAATTTCCAGCCTTCTTTATGAATCTTTGAAAATTCATAACTTAATCTACAAAATTCCAAATGCAGTTATTTGAAGCTCTATTTAAAGATCTTTTAATCCTCTATACAGAAAAAATAAGCCCAATAATCTGTTCTTAAATCTTGCTGCATCAAACCAGTGGAAATGCATTGTTTGTTTGGAAAACATTTTTTTTTTCCAGTTTTCTGAGCTGAATTTTGAAAATTTGTAACTTACAATCCACTCATCCAAATAATATTCTAGGATTTATTTTAAAGCTTGAGATGTGCACTATAGGATCACCAAATTTCATGGTCATAGGAGGCCGTTTGCGTTGGTTTAAACCTCACATAATATCAGGCTTTTAAAGCAACATCCATCTTCAAGAATGTCGGTTCATGCATCCCACTACCAAATCTTTGTGAAGTATCATGCTTATCAATTTTTAACACAGACCAAGCCAGGCGTCGCACAATCCAAGGAAACGACTGTGGTGTTCCTGACATGATAAAGCAATGGCTCAGGTGAGTTCATAAAATGTTCACAACTGTATTAGAGATGCTTGTCTGGGCGGCCATGTGATTGAGTACCAATTGCATGAGGAAAAATAAAGTCCCCCAGCCAAAAAGGCACATCAATGAAATTACCATGCCACCTGATACAATTAAGATACCAGCCGCAGTAGCGTAAAGCAAAGCAAACTCCATCATTGCAGCCAATATATTTTTGTAACAAAGATTCACGGACATGCAATTCGCAATCAAGAAAACGAAAGTGTAAAAGATGACCCCTGCCATTCCGTTGGTGTAATGAACGGAGTGGTGAAAACGGTCAGCCCTCTTTCCTTATCATCCCCAACATGCAAACCATAATGTATTAACATCTATTCCATCTATTACACATGTTTTCACTAACTTATACCTTTATCATTCACCTTCGCTCACAACCCAGATTTTTCAACATCAAATTCTTCCCCCAACGTGCATCAATAGAAGAAAATGAGGATATGTTGATGATCAGGGCACTGACCTCTATCTAGATCCCAACTTGCATGTCCAAGATCACCTCCTTCAAGCTCTTCTTCCTCTCGCTCTCGCTGTCTCTCGCTCTGCGTTCTGGTTTTCTGTTCGTGGTCTGGATCGATGGAAATGAAGAAAGGAATAATGTGTATAAAAAAAACTGATGGTGAGGGGGTATTTCAAGCCTCAGCCACGTTTTAAAATCTTAGCCACGTGTGTGGCACTGTGATTCTCTTTTTTTTTTAATCCAAAATTGCAATGACATTTTTCAATAACTAACTTTTTCCCTTAAATTTGACCCATCACATGTAGAATAATTATTACCATAAATTTTGAGCAATTTTACTTATTTTTTTTTTCTAATTTTCTTAAAATACTTTTGGCTCAAAATTTATTCATCCTAGTCCAAAATTTTTGTAATTGACTTTCCACAACCTCAATTACATTTCATAATACGTACATCAAATTTCGGGATGTTATAATGTCTAGGGTTGTGGTTGAACAACTTAAAAAGTATTTTGGTAAAACTTAGTGTTAAATATATTTTTAATCCCTATAATTTATCTTTATTTGGGTTTTGGTCCTTCAAATTCATTCTAACTTTACCCATGTAGTTTTAAAAGGTCCTTATATTTTTAACCAATTTTAGTTTTGATCCTTATACTTTAAATAAATTTTGATTTTGATCCCTATATTTTAAATTTATAAAATTAATTCTAATTATATAATTAAATATTAAATGTAAATATTTAAATACAGATTTTTGTTTTGGTCTCTAAACTTAAAGGTGTTAATTAACGTAATTAAATATCTAAGTTCTTATGAAATTATAGGCAACAAAACTAAGAAATATAAGAAATGCAAAATTAAAAATAAAAAGAAATAAGCTTAAAACTACTGGAATAGGTCATACAAGAATTGTTTCCATATTATATTATCCAATAACGGAGTCAGTAACAGATAAGCAAAATTTATACCATGACTCTTAAATGCTAAGCTTGTAAAATAATTTTTTTAAAAAAATAAAAATTATATATGATTTTCTATAAAATATTTAGTATTAAGGTGCAAATTTGTCCTAAAAGGTTTTTCTCAAAAGCAATGTTGTCTTGGAAGTTTTGGTAGAAACAATATTGCCTTCAAAGTTTTTAAATGGAGCAACATTGCCCCTTACAATTAAAAATATTGATGGTCAACATTCACTTTTTTTTTTTTAGTGAAAAGAAGTTCCATTGATCGAAAAGTAATAATTACAGCAAATTCTATCGTGTAGAAAGGTAAAGGAAGAAGAACTAGATGCCTATTACATTGGTATAGTGGAACTAAATTGAAATGAGTGCACTACATATTCAGCCAATGATAAAGCTTCATTTACAATGCGGTGAGCTTGAAAAGTCTCTTGTTGGAATATTCGACGATTGCGAACACCCCACAACTTCCAACATAGTATTCCAAAGGTTATACACCAAGTTGAAAGGTCATTACTTTGTTGGAGGTTTCCAATTAACCAATTATCAAAACCCATGGAATAGAAAGCTTGAAACTGATGGGGAGGTACAATGAGATTCCAGCATTCCTGGGCAAAGGGACAGTATCGAAGAACATGATTAATATCCTCTTTTACGTTGCCGCAGAGTTCGCAGGCGATGTTCACAGAAATATGTCTTCTAAACCTTTCGCTATTAGTGAGAAGCGCATTGTTCATAGTGAGCCAGATGAAAGTTTTGATTCTTTGTGGGCCAGGCCACTTCCATGCAAGTTGCCATAGTCTTCTAGGTTCATTCCAATGCTCTTCCATGAGTAGGCTGTAAGCTGATTGGACCGTGAACTTTCCATTTTTGGTGAGGTGCCAAATGCCCTCATTAGGAGACTCCGTTAGCGGCGGTGGTGTAGTGGCAGCAATTGCAGATAAGATATCATAAGGGAGGAGATTTTCGAATTCGGACCACTTCCACTCCCGTTCAGGTGTTACATAATGGATGATCTTCTTGCGCATATCCTCTCTTGAAATTGGGGTATAAGCGAGGTGGCAGAGAGGTCCCATGTCACCTACCCAATGATCCTTCCAAAAATGGGTATGATGCCCATTGCCCACAGTCCATTTAATCCCCAGGTCTACGTTGGCCCATACTGCTGATAAGCTTCGCCACAAATATGAAACATTCTAGTTACGTTTGGCCTTTCGTTCATAAGGGTCCCATCCATATTTAGCTCGTAGAAACTGGACCCAAAAGTGAATCTTTTGAGTCATGAAAGTGAAGACAAGTTTGAGGAGGAAGGCTTTATTATGATTTTCAAGGTCTTTTAAGCCACATCCTCCATTATCCCTCAGTTGGCAGACTTTGCTCCATTTCATGAGGCTAGTTCCTTTATGGTTGGCAATGGTGCCCCAAACGAAGTGCCGGATCAAGGCTTCAATTTGGGAAATTGTAGCTTTGAGAAGCTTTGTTGTTTGCATGGCATATGTGGGTACAGCTTCAAGAACTGATTGAGCTAGAGTTATTCTCCCTGCAAAAGTTAACGTATGACCCTTCCATCCAGATAACTTGCGTTGGATTTTTTCCTCAATGTACCGATATGTTTCTTTAGTGACCCTCTTATGGAGCAAGGGTACACCAAGATAGGTGCCAAGCTGGTCTGTCTTTTGGAAACCCAGTATTGAGCAAATAGATGTCGTCATATGAGTAGGGACATTCTTGGAGAAATAGATACTGGTTTTTGAGGCATTAACCTTCTGACCAGATGAGGCACAAAAATCCTTCAAGATTTGATTAATGAGACCAACTTGCTCAGGTGTTGTGGTGCTGAACAGGGTCAAATCATCTGCAAAAAATAAATGGGAAAGAGGAGGACCACCTCTATTCATATGGATAGACTGCCATGCTTCCTTGTCTACTTCTTGATTGATTTCTTGTGAAAGCCTCTCCATACAAAGCACAAAGATGTAAGGTGACAGAGGATCTCCTTGACGAATGCCCCGTTCTGGTTTGAAAGATTCCGACTCCTTCCCGTTCCATAAAACTTGCATAAAGGCAAAGGAAATGCATTTCATGATGAGCTGAATAAGACTAGTCGGTAATCTGGCCTCCCGGAGCGTGTCAGATATGAAGGCCCAGCTCAATCGGTCAAAAGCTTTCTCAAGATCAACTTTGATAGCCATCCAACCGCTTTTCCCTGTCTTCCGTCTCATAGAGTGAATGGCTTCTTGAGCAATAATAATGTTTTCTGTAATGTTTCTTCCCTTAATGAAACTAGTTTGGTAGGGGAGAATGAGCTGAGGCAAGACATTCTTGAGTCAGTTAGCTATAATCTTGGTGATGATTTTGTAGAAAGTGGTACACAAGCTAATTGGTCTGAAATGCTTTAGTGTTTGGGGGCTCTCTCCTTTTGGAATTAAGGAAATGAGGGTGCAAGAGAAGCTTGGGTCTATATCACCTCCAACAAAAATTTGCTTGACTTCCTTAAACACTGTGTCACCCACAGTTTCCCATTGAGTTTGGAAAAACATAGCATGAAGTCCATCCACTCCAGGAGATTTGAGTGGGTGCATATCAAAGAGGGCTTGTTTAGTTTCTGCCTTAGTAACAGGATACTCAAGAGTATGCATCAATGAATTTGAGAGTAAAGGAAATAAACCTACATACCGGTATGGAGATAAAGGAGCCTGCTCAATAGCGTGTAGGTCTCGAAAATAATTGGTTGCTATTTTGCTGAGCTTAGATTGGTCTGACTCCCATGTATCATCCTCTGTTTTGAGCATCAATATCCTGTTGCGCCTTCTCTTGATGAGAGCTTTTGTGTGATAGTACTTAGTGTTGCGATCCCCTTCTTTAATCCACTGACTTCTTGATTTTTGAAGCCATAAAATCTCCTCCTGTAGATATAATTCTTCATGTTAATTGAGAAGAGACCGTTCCAGCTCAAGAAAATAATGAGAATATGGTTGTTGCTCCAGTGCTCGTTGTGCATAAGTAATTTGGGTCCTTACCTTTCTTTTTTGTTGCCCAATCTTGACAAAAATATTAGTGTTCCATTTCTGGGCAGCTTGAGTAAAGCAAGAAATATTGTTGGTCAAGCTTACATTGTTGTTCCAGACTCTATTGACAATGCTCTTAAAATATGGATGCGTGACCCAAGCTGCAAGAAAACGAAAGGGAGGTGAACCTTTACTGCCAAGCTTGACATCTTTTATTAAGAGAGGCCGGTGATCACTTTGTATTTTGGGGAGGTGCAAGACTTGGGTATTGGGCTGGATAGTAGCCCATTTATTGTTGCCTAGAGCTCTATCCAAACGGACCATCAGATCACCCCTTTGCCACGTAAAGCGTGGTCCTGAATAACCCAAGTCAACTAGCCCAGCTTCATGAATGAAATCTCAGAACGCTTTGCTGCCATGTGAAGTCCTCTGGGCACCGCCTTTTCTCTCATTTGCATTCACAGTAGCATTGAAGTCCCCAGCTAGCAGCCAAGGGTCGTTTTTACTGACATGGAGATTAAGGAGGCCCTTCCATAAATTCTCCCTAAGAGTGGGAGATGGGCTTCCATAGATTGCTGTGAATAGTATGTTTTTCTCGTTGTGCTCACCTTGAATGAGAGTGTGGATGAACTGTTTGTGGTTTACAAGAACCTTAAGGTTGATATGATTTTGCCATAATAGCCAAATCCCCCCGAAAAGCCTTGAGCTTTAACCCTGTGAGAGTTGGGGTAATTTATTTTCCCGATAACTTTGTCTGCTTATGCTCTAGAAATTCGTGGTTCTACAAGGGCAACCACATCTGGCTTGTATCCTTGGAGAAGAGAATGCAAAGCTCTATGAAAACGGCTGGACGAAGCTCCTTGGCAATTCCACACCAAATACGAGTTATTCATTTCAAAACAGTAGTTACTGCTCCATGTTGGAGCTTGGAATGGCTTCATCATCAAAATCAAGTTCATGGGCCTCTGCAAAGGTTGTCTCTTCATCTGAGGGAAGAGAAGTTCCGATGCTTCAGCCAGTGCTTTAGTTATTTCCTCTGAAGGGGTTCCAACTGCATCTTTAAATTTGGGCTTGAAGTCTTTAATCTTGACTGTGGGTTATAGCTTGAAGCCTCCTTTTATTGGGCTTTTGTCAGGTGGCTTAGGAGAAGGTTCCCCTCTACTACCAAGCGGTTGGGCCTTGGGACGAGTTTGTAAGGGTTCATTGTCATGAGTGGGGTAGGCTAAGGTTTGATGCTGTACTTGTTGTCATCCTGATAGGGAGACTGTTGTGTGCTTGGTGGCATCAAGCGATGTAGGTACGCGAGTTTCAATGTAAGCAGGGCTGTCGAAGATAACATTGCTCATGAAAAAACTTTTTAACAGTGAATGTTTGTTTTTTATCATAAAGAGGCAACATAATTCTATTTTAAAACATCTAGGGATAACATTTCTCATGAAAAAACTTTTAAAGCAACATTACTCCAGAGAGAAAATTTTCTAGATAAATTTGCATCATAATCCATTTAAAACAAATCCACTCACCAATACTAGCATGACTAAACCCAACTTGGTCATATGGCTTGGCTTATTTTGTGGTTTTTTTTTTAATTCTAGTTGGGTATTCATGATTGTGTTGGTCAATTTGTAAGAAAAGATTTGTTCAGCTGGATCGATCAAGCTGTACAAACTAAATGAATAAATAGTTAAACATGTGAGAGCTGCCATATTATTGGCTAATTAGGTTTTGTCCTCCTTGATACTATCATTTCCCTTTCATGTGGTATTAAAAATTGTACCGTGGCCTGTAATTTAAGGGTCAGACGTTTGACTAGAGTGGATTCAATCATAATTTAAATAATATAATTTAAAAATATATACTAACTTAATTCTTAATATAAGGTTATGCTGATTAATTTGGGGATGTTAAATAAATTAAATAAATAAATTATTTAAATATAACATATATTACATGATCGTTTAGAAAAAATTACATGTATCATTGAATTATATATCACTTTATATAAGTCAAATAAATTAATTTTAAGAAAATAATAAATATATATACTTTAAAGTAATTTATTTTGTTTTGTAAATATTTCTAAATTAGTCAACTAAATCTTATATTAATTACTAGAGATAATATAACTCTGAAAAGATTAATATTTAAATAAAAAAAGACATTTAGCTAGAAGTAAATGGAACATAATTCAAACAAGCATGGTTACAAATACAATGGACGGTCAATTTTTAACATGAAGCAACATCACGCAGAACACTTGATGTGGTTGATCATATGACTGATTCACTAGTTTCTCGGGTTAGATTTTAATACCATGACTTTTAAGGGAAAAATATGTAGGAATTTAGGTAATTTTTTTAAGGGGAAAATATAATTTCACAAAGGAATTACATGAAAATTTTAATTTTAGGCTGTCCTATATTTTTTGTACATAATTTTTTTAATGCAAATGTTGGAAAAATTTAGGAATTGCGAATGTTATTTTATCATACTCCAAAACATTTAGAATTTTGTATCCTATAGTGTCGATTCGATTCTTAAAAAGTTAAAAGTATTGACCATATCATTAGAAAAAGACAAATTAAGGTGTTAATAATGAATAAGCTATTAGTAGTTGAGGTAAGTAAGTGGCCTCAACCCATAGGTAGAAGAACACAAGTTTGAATCCAAGGAGTACATTTGTTGGAAGAAGTGAACAATTTTACACTTTAAATATCAAAAAATGGATTAGTATCAAGTTCAAAGTGATTTAAAGATACCCCCAGTGACTTAAAAACAAAAAAAAAAGAAAAGAAAAGACAAAGTGTGGACCAATAAACTTAGCTTGACAATAAGGCGTCAAGTAGGTTTAGAACCTAAATTTGCGTCATCAAGAACGGCTAGAAAAAATGTTTGCGGGTGCTAGATACAAAAAAAAGGGACTTAAATTTATTTTTAGTCTCTATAGTTTACTTTGATTTGTATTTTGGTCTTTAAAGTTTTAAAATGGTAGTTTTAGTTTCTCAAATTCACTTTATTTAAAACTGTTAATCTATGTAATTTTAAAATATGTATATACTTTTGAGTGATTTGAGTTTTAATCTTATAAATTGAATGGATTTTTATTTGTTTATAAACTTGATGATGATTATTAATACAGTTAAACATTCAAATCGTTATAAAATTATAGGGACTAAAACCATATGTCTAAAACTTTAGGGACTAAAACCAAGAAAGATAAAAAATACAAAATAAAAAATAAAAAAGTTTAAAACTACAATGATAAGTTATACAAAAATTGTTCAAATGTTATCTTCTTCAGTTATTAAATCATTTCATCATAATTATCGGAATTAGTGACACATACAAAATTTATAGTGTTAATATCAGGTTTATGTCCTTTTAAAATTATAGAGATTAATAGTTTTATACAGAGTGAATTTGAGGAACTAAATCTTAAATTAAAGTAAAGTACAAGGTTCAAAAATGGGTTTAACCCAAAAAAAATTACTATAAAAATACTTCATAATACGGGATAAACATAAAAATAATTTACGTTATTCGTGAAATAATTTAAGTTGTTAGATGCAGCTTAAAAAATAGTCTAGGATAGGATATTAGATATACCTTCACCCTGAACCATGGAGAAGGTCCTGCTACCTTTGCTTATTGAACTCTCTTTGTTTTCTTTCGTTTATTTGGGTTATTATTCACTGTTGCGGCTATGGATGTTTGAGATCTAACCCATGACGACTTCGTGCTTACGTGGACATGGGAAGTCTCATAAGTCAGAGCCATGTGCAGAGTGTTCAAATGTTCAGTTATTGCGTTTCTTGATGGTCGGTGGTATGATAGAGATGAGAGCGTGCTTTATCCATCTCCACTCGCCTATAAATTCCCTCTTATTCTCTCCCATTTCTCCTGCACTACTCCTCCCCCTACTGCTACTGCTACATTTCTCAAACACAACCTTTAATTTCTTTCTTCATCTCCATTTCTAATTCCAGCTTCAGAAACCAACCATGGGTTTGGAGAATTAGAGCATATTCATCACCTTCTGTCCAACATCGCTGTCAATGGCAAACATGGAAAACTCTGCTTATTTCGATGGATGGAAGGCTTATGACGGAAACCCATTCCACCCCACAAACGGCCCTCAAGGGGTCCTCCAGATGGGTCTGGCAGAAAACCAGGTTCCTTTGCATTTACATATACAGTTCAGATAGATATTATATATATTATTACAAGGTGCTTGATACGTATATAGTTGTCTGACTCGATCGTACACATGGCTTTCATTTCTTGTTTCCTGCCAGCTCTGTTTTGATCCGATACTTGGGAAGGAAACAAGAAATGAAAGCCATGTGTACGTTCGAGTCAGACAACTATATATGTATCAAGCACCTTGTAATCATATATATAATATCTATCTGAACTGTATATGTATATGCACAGGAACCTGGTTTTCTGCCAGACCCATCTGGAGGACTCCTTGGCGATTGTTTGTGGGGCAGAACGGGTCTCTGTCATAAGCCTTCCATCCATGAAAATAAGCAGAGTTTTCGCATGTTTGCCATTGACAGCGATATTGGACAGAAGGTGATGAATAGTGCTCTCATTCTCCAAACCCATGTTTGGTTTCTGAAGCTAAAATTAGAAATGGAGATGAAGAAAGAAATTAAAGGTTGTGTTTGAGAAATGTAGCAGTAGCAGTAGGAGGAGGAGTAGAGCAGGAGAAATGGGAGAGAGTAAGAGAGAATTTATAGGCGAGTGGAGATGGAAAAAGCACGCTCTCATCTCTATCATGCCACCGACCCTCAAGAAACGCAATAATTGAACATTTGAACACTCTGCGCATGGCTCTGACTTATTAAGCTTCCCATGTCCATGTAAGTACGACGTCGTCATGCGTTAGATCTACTTGTAATGTAGATATTTGTGAAGGAAAAAAAAAAAGAATGATTAAGGTTGTTTCTGTGGTGGCTGACGGCACGGATATGGATGTTTGAGATGACAGGATATTTTTTTTTAAATTGAGGACATTGGGTCTTTTCATATTATGAATGGATATTTTAATTAAAAATTGTATCATACTTGCATGCACAGGCCAATTAACTTTTAACCCTGTTCTCAATTCCACTTTCATAAACGCTCATCTCTATGAAACGGGGGCAGAACGATGATCGTTTCGCAACAAAAATTAAGTGATTTATGGTCCTCTTCTAGGAAGTGCATATCTCATAGGCCTTTTGGTTTTATCTCTGATGAAATGCTTATTTGAAAATTTATTAAAATTAGATTGAGAAGTAATTCTCCCAAGTATCTATAATTTCTTCTATTATCCGAGGCTAAATTAATGTTTCTTTCCCTTGCATTTAGATTTTATTTTCTCCCATGTAACCTTTGCAGGCAAATGGAGTTATTGAATAATATCCCCATTATAAGAAAATTGAGCTCTTCCTTCGAAAGAATCGAAGACGGAGTCTCAGACTTTCTCGTAAAAACAATAGAGCAATTTCTTAGCTATTTTCTGTATGAGTTCAAAGTTGAGAAGCTAAAGAAATCTGTTGACGATCTCCAAGGAAGAAGAGACATTATCGATAATCTGGTTGATGACGGATATCGAAATGGCAAAGATCCTGCACCATACGTTTTAAAATGGTTAAATGCCGAGAAACAATTTCTGAGATTGATGACTTCTGGCTGGACAAGTCCCTTCCATATTCTAAAGGTTATTTGCCTAAACCTGGGATAACGTATCGTTCTTGAATTATAATGATTGGATCAAACCCTTCTTATATTATATTGGCATCATAATTGACATGTATAATATCATCTTAACTACCATGTAAGATGTTATTTGTACTTCTATCATGCAAACATGCCCATATAAAAGAACTTAAGAAGCGAGGAGAGCTGTTGTGAGGATGAAAATGGATAATTAAATTTCTTAATATAAAATCTACTTACTTTAACGAGAAAATTGAACTACAAAATAGATTTTATATTAACGTTAATATAGAGTAATTTTTTTAAAAAATTACTGTGAAATCCCTAAAAAGAACATTAATTAGTCAGATGAACAATAACAAAGAAACATGCAATGACAAATTTCAATACAAGAAGTAACAAATTTATATCCTCCTTAATTGAAACTTTTTAGTAATTAAGTTTATTCACTGTGACATCAATAGTGCCCCTGATTTTTTCCCCCACATTTTAAGAGTTCCCGTTTAGTCTATTTCATTTAAATAAAATATCTTGAAAAAATCATATTCAAAATTAACTTAAAAATTATATAAACAAATTATTGAGGTTCTAATTATTGGTGACAACTTTCACTCATTTTCAAAAGATGGGTTTCCCCCAAGTCTAAATTGGAGTGGGATTAGGTATTGACCAACCAAGTTGATTAATCTTAAGATACATAAATCATATATCATGCACACATTTTAATTTTAATTATCAGATAATCGAAGCAAGATAACATTATATGATATGACAATAATGACACGTTATTTTCAACACAATTAACGAAGTATTATCCGATGACACTTTCTTGACAAAAATGCAGGCAAGGATATAAAATATTGCCCCCACATCATTTTCCTATACAATGCCTGTTGTCTTCACTTGAACAACTTGTCATATAATCTATGGATTGATCATAGACCAGTAGTTGATACTCTTCTTTGAAATTTTAATTAATCTTTAGAATAAGCCAGTAAGAATATATAACTTAACTAATGAAAACCAAATTATTGACGAATTACTGTTTATTATGAGATGAAAACTAAATTATTGATGAATTACTGTATTGTTGGAGGCATCTCATTCATAAATCTTCATCTTCTTCCCCGTCTCCGTCTCCGTCTTCTTCCTCTTGCTGAATAACATTTTTAATACTGTTGCCAGAAATTTTTAAATCTCCATATTCATCTTCGTCTTGGAAAACTTTATCACGTAGATCGTAGAATCGAAGCTGCTTCATATAAACCTGTAAGTCTTACTCATCTGAACAGAATTTCTTTTGTTTGTCTGTGTTACATTTTATTATGATGATGAATAGCTCTGAAAAATTGTGTGTATTGTATTCGTGTATTTTTTGTTATACAATATAAAATAATTTCACTAACCGGGTTTTTGGTTTATTGGCCTCAATTAGATACTTGACAAACTTGAGAATGCTTTCGTTAGAGAAATGCAAGTTAGATGACATCCATAGGCAAGCTGAAGAAATTGAGAATTCTTAGCCTTTTAAGATCTATAATTGAAAATTTGCCAACTGAATTAGGCAAATTACATAAGTTGCAATTGTTTGATATCAGCAACTGTTCCGAACTCACAGAGATTCCGCCTAATGTTTTGCCAAGTTTGAATAGTTTGGAAGAATTGTATATGAGAAAAGTGTGAAGTGGGAAAGTGGAGAAAATCAAAGTGAGAACAATATTCTGGCTGAGTTTAGGCACTTACATGAATTGAAGAGTCTTGATATAAACTTACCCAAGTGTTGCAATTCTACCAAGTAACTTGTTTCTCAACAAGTTGGAAAGCTACAAGATTGTTATTGGAGACATCGAAAATCTTTTGGTGAGGGATTTCAAGATGTCAGGTAAGTAAGGATGTATGTATGTTTTAGGAATACCTATTTTATATATGTTATTTTGAAATATTATATTTTTAGTTATGAAATAGTATTAAACACATGGTTTTATCATTAATTTGTTAGCATTAATATGTATGACAAATTACATGAGATAATAAAATATTTGAAATTTTCTCCAGGGAAAACAATTTTATTTATTTTCTCTGTCCAAAAGTTTATTAATAATTTACTTTGATTACTCTCAACCTAACTTTGGTGCAATAGTAACATTGTTGCTATGTGACATGGAAGTCATATATTCAAATCTTAGAAGGATAGTCTCACCACTTATAAAAATAAGGCTGTATCCATCTATATCTCTTCAAAATCCATATAATAGCAGTTTTGGCCACTGATCGCCCTTTTATTTGTTGTAAAAATAAGAGGTTGTGATATAAAATAAAAGATATATTTCTTACAAATAATTTAATTAACCTTATACGATGAGATAAAGATGACAAGAATTTTTTACAATAACAAAGTTTGTAAATCAACTGTATGTAATTAATTAAAAATAATGGTATGATCCCAGTAAATCAAACATATATTCTTTATTTTCCAGTAAGAAATGGTTGTGAATTAAGATAATTGTATTTAATTTGATATTATTATATTAATTCTTGAATTTGTTTTAATTTTGTTTTGTTATTTTTAATTTCAATGAATTTTCATATTATATTATTTAAAAATATTTAATTAAATTTTTTTAGTTTCAACATTTAACATAATTTTTTAGCTAAAAAGTTCTCATCCCAACTAATAATTTCTTATCTTTTCTTTTCTTTTCTTTTTAACTTGGTTCCACCCCCACAGTGAAGGACGAAGTATCAAAAGTTCTGGTGTTGCAGATAAATGAACGCAATGTTATTCACTATCAAAAAGGTATAAAGATGTTGTTCAGAGGAGTAGAGAAAATGTTATTGGGGAAACTTAAAGGTGTTAGAAATATTTTTTGTGAGTTGAATTTGGAAGGATTTCCATATTTGAAAGAACTGTGTATCATAGATAACTCTCATATTGAATGCATCATTGATCTAAAGGAGTTGCTTATTCTTAATGATGTTTTCCCAACTCTAGATTTATCTCCAAAAATTGAGGAAGATGAAGAAAATAATAAGCCACAATGCTAATCTTAGGGGCACCTCCTTCTTGAGACTAAAAGTTGTGAGGATTCATTCTTGTGCCCAATCAGAAAATGTCTTCTTCTCTGCTATGGTTGAGCTCCTTGAAAACCTAGCAACAATTGATATTTCTCATTCTATGAAGACCATTGTAGAGAAGAATGATGCAAAGAAGATTAACTTTTCAACATTACGCTCACTAGGTTTGGATGATTTGCTGAGTGTAATTTTACTGGAGTCTATTCCAACAATCATGGTGGAAATAGTGACTTTATTCTGTTAAATGGACAAGTATGTCTCTTCAACTATCTTTTATATATAGATATTATCTAAAATAATTTGAAATTATTCATTACTCTTCAGCCATATGTGTACTCTTGGTAAAATTTTCCACATATTTAAAGGCCAGTGAACATTTTTTTTGTCATTCCTCTAATTTTTGCATTCTTAGTTACCTGCTATTGAAAACCACTGAGTTGCTCCTATGGCGTATATAATTGTTTTTGCAGGTTGAGATTCCTAACTTAGAGAGCTTGGAACTGTCTTCATTGCACATGACGGAGATGAGCAGCCAATCAAAACCCTTTGAAAAATTAGCTAAACTGAATGTGACAACAAATGATCGCATACAATATTTATTTTGATTCTGAAGAAACTCAAAAGATTGTCAGCAAGCCAATGCATGTTGATGAAGGAAATATTTAAATATGAAATTCAACATAATGAAGCAAGGGTACGCAAGTTGACATAATAAAATGGATTTGGTACTTGATATCGTATTCTACATTTTTTTTATACAAGATATCTTATTCTACATTAATTGGGTTTTCCTTTACACAGTTTGATTAGGTAGTGAGTTAATTATTATTCGTACCACAGGAAGTTCATGTATCCCCTAAGTTGGAGGAAATCCATCTTGACTGGATGCCCTCGTTGAAAGATATATGGCCCAGAGAGTCTAGCCCGGATTCCTTTACCAGTCTGAAGTCTATGTCTATTGTACGGTGCAACAAACTTGTGATAGTGCTTCCAAGTCATATGGTGGGGAAATTTGGTAGATTAGAGAGCCTGATGATTGTTGGTTGTGATTCAGTGGAACAGATCTTTGATCTCAACGGTGCTACGAAACCCAGCTCTGGAGATGAAACTCACTTACAGGTTCTTCAAATACATGATATTGGAAGACTTGAGCACATATGGAACGGAGATCCTGAAGGAATTCTCAACTTTAAAAGGTTGCATATTATAGAGGTTATTGGTTGTGATAAACTGGAATATTTATTCCCAATTTCAATGGCCAAAGGTCTCCAAGAATTGAATTCCCTTTCTGTTTCTAACTGTCCTCAAATGGAAGAGATTGCCTGTGGAGTTGAAGGATTATATGAAAGCTTTAAGTTTCCTCTAGTATCAGTCATGAAGATGAAACACCTTCCAAATCTGAAGTGTTTTTTTAGGGGGACACATAGAATGGAATGGCGAAAATTGAAAAAGTTATCAGTGTTCGGTTGTGACCAGCTGGAAGCATTCAAAACAGAGACCCAAAATTCGAATGGGGGGCCAATTTTCTTGCCTCAAGAGGTATAAACAGTGTCCTTTCGTGCAACATAAATAGGAAGAAACGTATTTTTATTTGTTGCTTGATAATTACTTTATGTTTCATATGCTTTGTTGGTAATTCCCAACTTGGAAGCCAAGCACATGAACCTGAAGCAAGTAGAGAAGCTAAAGCCAAGCATTAAAAACTATCGTATGAACCATCTGAAAAAATTTCTTGTGGTTTCATGTCCTTCAATTGAAATCCTCAATCAGTTTCTGTACCGAATGCCTTATTTGAAAAGGCTTACATTGTTGGACTGTGACCTCAAAGAGCTAATACCTATAGAAGAAAACATTTGCAGTGGAAATCCTGATATCCAAGATACCATTGGTACTTCTCTCCAGCTTAAATATTTGGAGTTAAGGAATTTGAATGCTCTCGAGAATATAGGATTCGAAAGAGGCCCAGATCTACAATATTACTTAGAACACTTGGTTATATGGCTTTGTAAGAAACTGAATAATTTAGGTCCTTCATCAGTGACTCTCACTCACTTGACGACACTTGATGTACGCAATTGTTGGAGGATGAAAATTTTGATGGGAATTTCAACAGCAAAAAGCTTAGTTCAACTTATGTCCTTGAAGATAATTGGATGTACAAGGTTAGAGCAAATTGTAGCATGACAGAAAGATGAGGTCGAAGTAACATACCAACCCGAGATTGTTTTTAGCAATTTAATGACTTTAGAACTCCATGATCTACCAAAGCTCTCGTGTTTCTGCAGCTCTAAGATTCATCATTCAATGGAGTTCCCATCACTTGAAAAATTGATAGTGAATTATTGTCCAAAGATGACAAAATTCTGTAACCGAGTCTGCACTGCACCAAACCTACAAGTGATTGTGATCGTCAAAGAAGATAATTGGTCTTGGAAACAGAATTTGAATGATAGAATAATGAAGACCAACAAGAGTTGGGTACGTTTTTATGTTATCTATTTACATGATATCTATACAAGATAAATGACATGGATTGAGTCGGTAGAAAATCAATAGTCTCAAGTTTGGATGCTGGGAAGACAATAATTAAGAAGCTGATGTAAGAAGTAAGGAAATCTCATATCCGATAAAGCTAAGCACAAAAATTGATAATATATAAGATTGAACTCATTTGCTTTTAATTAACTACTATTTTTATTTTTTTTACAGCTTTCCGACGGGACACTATCACTTTTCGATTATTTTTCCGAGTTAGCAGATATATGGGATGGGAAAATTCCTTAAGGATTGGAAGTTCAGAGCTTTAAGCGCCTGGAATAATTGTAGTGGAGCATTGTGAGCTTCTATCAACTGTTATTCCATCCCATTTGCTTATTTACTTACCAAGGTTGTACAAATTGGAAGTTCGAAGCTGTAGTTCAGTGGTAGCAATATTTAACGTCAATGAAGATATGATTGTAGAATCCTCCAAATTGGGGGTGATAACTTTAGATAACTTGCCAAATATGAAGCATCTGTGGAGCAAGAATCCTGAAGGCATTTTGAGCTTTGAAGATCTTGGACAAGTGGAGGTCACTGATTGTGACTCTCTGCAAACTCTGTTTCCAGCAGCTTCTACCACAAAAAGCCTACGGCAGCCTTGAAATAAAGAATTGTGGTGCACTTGAGGAAATTGTTGGAAAGGTTGAAGTATATGAAGAAGGAGCCCTTGTTGAAGAGCATCAATTTCCATGTTTAATGTGTCTAAGATTCGACAAATTACCTAAGCTAAAGTGTGGCAGCACGAAACTGCGATGCCCTTCTTTAAAATATCTAAATGTTTATGATTATGGTGAATTCACTAAGGGCTTGTTTGGAAAGTAACAAAGCCTAGGTTTCACAGAATTCGAGGTAAATATGTGAGAGAGTTTTGTCTCGGCTTGCATGAAATTGCTTTTGAGAATTGATTGGCAAACAAGCCCTAAGTCGCACATATTCGCATCAGAATCCCAAAGCTACCAAGGAGCAAATGTTGAGGATCAGATTGGCACTTCAAATGATTCACATTCCATTTTCACTGTGCAATAGGTTTGATAGCTTAGTTATAAAGTTCTTATGTATATTAATTCCTTTTTCCAAATTTTGTAGTTACACTTCTAGTCCCCTTGGAAGTCAAATAATTTTGGTCTTTTTAATTGAATGAGAAATTGGAAAAGAATTTATAGTAGTTAAAAAATATAAGGCAATTTAAATAAAACGTAAAAAAATATAATTTAATAAAATTGATAAACATTCTATAATTTAAAAATAAAACAAAAATCCTGTAAGCTTGTGTTTTGGACAATAAACTCCTGATGTTTCTCTATTTGGTCATCCCAAACTGATCGATGCCATATTGTATGGAAGCTGATGGCGTTGCTGGGACAAAAGATATATACTGTATCCTTTTGGTGAGTGCTTTATTTATTTATTTATTTTTCTGTATTGTAATTTGTAAGCAGTATCTACAGATTTCACTATCTAGTTCTCTTTCTTGTTTCTGCTAAAGTATGTACTAGTAATAGTTGAAAAACTTATAATTTGAGCGATTATTCTACCATCCTCTCTGGTCCGGTTCAAATTGTATACAATAACTGTGATGAAATATTTATATTTACTTGTTTCTAACTACTAATTCGCACTAACTTCTATTTATTTTCTGAATTTTTGTAGGCTGAGATGGACTTTAGTGACGATGCAATTGGAGGAAGACAAGGAGAATGATCACATCACAACCACTATTTTCTTGCAGTGCTTCATAAAATCCAAAAAAAAAAAAGAATGTTTTGTTGCTTGCTGGGAGTGTGTAAGTTACATGATGAGTGCTGTGTTATTGCTTGGGACTGTAACCTCATTGAAGTTTCTTTATTTGGATCTCCTAATGCCACATTACGTGGAAGCTTATGGCGTAAATGTTGCCTGGTTTGTCAGTTGTGTTGTTGTATACTATTGTTTCATCAGTATTGTGGTTTTCAATAAAAAACAATTGTGTTACGATATTATTTATTTTTCACTTTTAGTTAAGTGTTACAATATGGTATGCATTTCTTTACTCTTTTGTTTTGGTGAATATGCATTTCTTTACTTGTATGTATAGATTTTGCATTCAATTAATATTACTTGAAAGCAAAAATATAAAGAACAGAAAGACTCTTAAAGTATATTTGGGAGGTGATAGAAAGGAAGGAAAAATACTCCGTACTTTTATTTGGTTTAAAATTTTGAGTGAACGGAGTCAAAATTTCCCTTCCTTTACTTTTCTTTACTTCATTTTGACCCCCCTTCAAATTGGAATTTTTTTGAAAGGAAGTCAAATTTTGAGATAATTTTGCCGTTATAACTTTTCTATCATTCTATTGTTGCCGGTAAGAAAAAAAAATTATTTTAATTAATAAATATATTATAATAAAATAAAAATAAATGGAAATATTTTATTACAAAATTGATTAAAAAAATATATAATTATAATTATAAATATGTTATAAAAAATAATAAAATATTTTCAAAATATATTATTATAAATAAAAATATATTTTAAAAATAAATAATAATTAAAACCTTATTATTATAAAAGTAACTTACAATGTAAATAAAATATATGATTATAGATAAAAAATATTATTCCATTTAATTTTATTTATTATAAATAAAATTATTACTACATTAATTATAATTAATTTTTAAACTGAATATATTCTTAAATTCATTAAAAATAAAAATTATATAATAACAATTAAGAATATATAATACGTATCAATTAAAATTTAAAAAATATATTATTAAATTTATAACGAAAAATATAATCATAAATAAAAAATATGATTACATTTTTTAGATATAATATTATTAATGCATTAATTAGAGTTACTATGTAAATTAATTTATATAAAACATAAATTAGTGTATAAGGATAAGATAGTAAATTATTATCACTTCTTCCATTCCCTCCCCTCCTAAACCAAATAATGGGCTATTAAAATACCCTTTCTCACCTCTTTTCAACCAAATCAAATAACGTTATCTTTTTTCCTATCATTCCCTACCCTTCCCCTACCATTCCCTCCCTTCAAACACCCTTAATTCAAATATATTGTAACTTGCAAAAATTGCAATTCATCAATCTGAAGTTCATTTCTTTTTTTGTTTGAGTATATAACGTTAACTTCTTCAAGTATAATTAATTTTTCCAGCATCCTTTCTTAGTGTACGTCATATAAATGTTTTTTTTTTCGCCAATAGAAAGATGCATTGCAATAAACATAAGACAACAAGAGTCACAACTGTTCGGAAATAATAAAACAACAAAACCAACCATAACAAGAAAAGACAAAAGACAAAATGCATCGTCCTGGGTCCAACACATCAACCATAAGATCATCCGATAACAAGCTAGACAACTGCTGAGGGGGTCTTGAAAGCCAATCTAACGGGCATGACCCTCTTAAAGAAGCTTTGGCAACCCAGTCGGCTACCAAATTTGCTTCCCTTGGAATCCATTTGAAAGAATGGTTCCGTCCAAATTTCCTTATTACAAGGATATTTTCAAAAAGCGCCTGACAATGCCAGTCCGGAGGAGAATATTCACCCTCAATACACTTAATCAAAGTCTGATTATCACTCTCAAAACAAACGTCCTCCAAACGGTTATCAGCTGCAAACACCATTGCTTGTTGTAATGCAACACATTCCCCGAAAAGAGCTGAGTTAGCTTGGATGACTTGGGTACCTTCATCAAGCAACCAGCCATTTGAATCTCTCACCACATAAGCAATTGCAGCCTTCCCTTCAGCTTCCAGGAATGCACAGTCCGTATTTATTTTTAGATGATTTCCATCAGGTTTACGCCATCTTTTATGTGGTATGTCATCCATGACATCTCTCAGATCCAGCTCTTTAGTTTGTTGCAGCCATCCACGTGCTTCCCAGAATTCCTGAAGTAATTTTCCTGCCTGAGAAAAAGCAAATATTGGGTCAGGGTCTTGTCTTTCATAAATGCAATGATTCCTTCCCTTCCAGATCTACCATAGAGTCATGGATAATAAACCTTTTTGCCAGTCAGAAAAATTTAACATAGTAAAACAGTCGTGCAGCCATTGTTTCAAATCTACCCCATTATTTCCTCCAAAATTGAAGGAAAATTGGCTGCCAAACCATGTCCTTTGAGACCAAGGGCATAGACATAATAAATGCTGGAGAGATTCAGGTTTTTCATTGCAAATTAAACATAAATCAGCTACACAAACTTTTCTTTTATGCAGATTTTCAAGGGTTGGCAAGGCATTAGATAATACCCTCCACAAAAATAGACGGACCTTATGAGGAACTCTGATTTTCCAAATTTCCTTCCAGACACTTTGCGAGGTATCGGATAAGTGAGCAAACCTGTCCTCCAATTGTGTCCCATGCCTTATGATAGAAGTGACCTGTGTAACCATCTGGTCCTGGAGCTTTTGATCCTCCCAGTTCAAAGGCTGCCGTTTTCACCTCTTCATTAGTCACCTCTTGCATCAGCTGAATATTATCTTCCCTAGTGACTAGTTCTTGCAAGCAACTCAGAGTGTCCTCAAAATTTCTGTCTGAAGACTTTGAAAAAGGTTTTTCATAGAAGTCAGAAAAATATTTTCCAATGAGTGATTCTTCCTCAAGCCATATGTCTTGCTCGTTCTTCAATTTGACAATTTTGTTGCGACACCTCAATTTAATAGTGGTCAGATGGAAGAATTTTGAATTTTGATCACCACATTTTAACCATTGAAGTCGAGATTTCTGGGCCCAGTATATTTCCTCTTCTTCCCATAATTCATGTATTTTTCTCTTCAGCTCTGTAATCCCAAGAGCGTTTGATTCATTCCAATATTTTTCTAAACAAGCTCGTAATTTTGACATTAGCTTCCTGATTCTCGCTGCGCTGTTCCCAAATTCTTTTTTGCTCCACATCATTAGCTGATGGCTCAAGCTCTCCAGGTTGGATTCTAAGTCTTTTATCATTCCACTGTTCTCCTCACCCTTCCAGTTGGCTCTGATTATGTGCATAAGCTCTGGGTGACTTAGCCATCGTTCATCAAATCTGAACAATTGTGGAGTTTTTGCCTCATTGTGTTTAAATTCCAGCCAAATTGGACAATGATCAGATCCTATATCTTCTAGCACATGACACTGCCCTTGTGGAAATTGTAGTCTCCAATTGCAGTTGACAACTACCCTGTCAAGTTTTTCCTTAATAAACTCTTCTCCTTCCCTATTATTCCTCCATGTGAAGCCACAACCTTTTGTCTCTACTTCCATCATTTCACAATTGTTCATAAAGTTCCTAAACCTTTGTAGGTCCCTCTGCGATTTTTCTTGCCCACCAACTTTATCAGAATAGTACAATAAGTCATTAAAATCCCCTAGAACCGCCCAGGAAGAGAGTTGATTCAGTTGCAGCCGCTCCAGTTGCTCCCACCATTTCAATTTCTGACTATATTCTTGAGGCCCATAAACAAAAGACATAGCTCCATAATTCATACCATTAATGACAATACTTTCAACATGAATAATAAATCTGGTCAGCACACTTATTTCCATTTGAACCCCTTCTTTCCACCATAAAGCCAGATCCCCGGACCTCCCTACTGGCTCAAAATATTGCCCAGCATCGAACCCCAATTTCCTCCTTATTCTCTCAGCCTTCTCACTTTTCATCTTGGTTTCAGAAAGAAAGACAACAGCAAGATTTAATTTCCTGCATTGGAACCGGAGGTTTCGAACTGTCAGGGTGGTTCCCAACCCCTGACAGTTCCACCCTAGGCAACTCATGGAGACTTGGTGGTTGTGTTCGGCCAGCCACCATGCCTCTCCCTTCCCATCTTAGCAGAAAACTCACACATCAGAGACCTTTTTGTTCTATTTTTGCGAAGGCAAAAACTCCGTACCTTTTCAACTTGCTGTCCAGCCACGAAAGTTATATTTTCTTCCATATCAATCTGGATCATTTCCTCTAATATTTGAGTCCTTACACCCTGTTTACTCCGAGGTTGTTCATCCATCGCTGCTATTTGGAATCTGCCCGCCTTCTCCAATTTTTCCAGTTCCTTTTTAGCAGCCTGACGTTTTCCCGAAAATCCCGGTGAGTCTTGTTCATGCATTTTCCTCCGTTTTGCAGATGGAGAAACCCAGTTCCCTTCAGCATTTCGTTTCAGGTTTACCCTTTCCACTTGATCAGCTAATGCCTCGTTTGGTACACTGGAACTGAGACCAGAGAAGTGGAAGTGGAAGCGGAATCCATATAATGGGTTGTTTGGTGCACTGGAAGCCACTTCCATGGAAGTGACATTTCCACCATTTTGGGTTCCATGGGTTCTATGGCTTACCCTATGGAATCAGTCTCAGTTCCAGGGAAGTGAGATTTTCTTCCTATTATACCCTTCTTATTTTTTTCCATCATATTAAACATGTTTTAAAACTTACTTCCAGTATCAATTCCAGTTCAAGTTCCACTTCCATTTCCAACAAAACCACTTCCATGTAACAAACGGGGCATAAGAGTTCGACAGCTTGTGTACTTTCATACACTACTAGTGATAAGTCCTCTCTGTCACATTCAGGGGAATTTGCTGTCGGGTTCATAAAAAAGGGCCTTTGTGAAGGCCCACCTTTTTCCTTTTGGTTTGGTTCGTTCTCAATGCTCCTCACAAGTGGATGGACCCCCAACATATTATTAACTGGGCTAATGGTTAACCTTTCCTCCGGTCCACTCACAATTACTTCTTTTCCTTTTTCTTTTTTTTGTCTTACTTGTGGGTCCCAAAGAATCCTTGGTACCTGATTTTCCAATCCACCACTCGTGCTACTAGCATTAAATGCTACTTCAAGTTCATTATTACTTCCCGCCTCCACTGCGTTAGTTTCTGATGAATACGTCATATAAATGTTATGGGACTTTGAATTGCGTAACTTGTCTTTGCTTAGTGTGAGAAATTTTCAAACCTCTCTCAAGGCTGGTCCATTCCAGGACACATGTCAAGTTCCATTATTGGTCATATATATATATATAACCATGAGGTTAATCATTTGACAATAACTCAACTGCTCGAGAATTACAATTAGAAAAATTACAAAAACACATTTATATATATATATATATTTGTTTTTGCACTATAGGACTAATAAATGTGTTGGATCGCTGGGTAATCACCAACCACGTCATAGGTTCAAATTCCCCCCGCGGGTGCAAAATTATATTATTCTCCTGTGGGCAGGCCGTCGAAGCTCTGGCATTGCAAGAGGATCAATGTTTTTTCATGCACAAAATTTAATTTTATTTTAGTATATAAGGTGCAGCAAAATTTCAGAATGTTATGGGGGGCCATTTGATATTATTTGTTTAAGGTACCCTTATCTGAAATTTCCCTTTTTTACCCCTCCAGACTCCAGTTCCCTCCTTCCCTCCTATTTCATTTTTGTTTTTTACTCTTTATTGTTAAAAATGTTAACGGTCAACATCAATTTTTATAATTAACGTAAGTTTTTAACAGAATAGAGCAACATTAATCAATTTTAAAATTTTAAGGTCAACATTATTCCTTAAAAAACTTTTAATGCAACATTACTCTTGAAAAAAAAACTTTTGAGAGAAATTTGTACTTTAGCCATTCAATTTCATAATCTATCTCTCATACCTCTATTCACAATAATAGAAATATTTTACAAAATTGAAAGTTGTTGATTTAATATTTTTATGATTCTTAATATTTATTACCTGTTTTAATGTTTAGTATCAATATATTAAATTATACCATAACACCTTATCAAATATGATTAGCCATTTAAGAACCACGATTCAGATAGTATCCTAGTCAGACTAAGAACTTAAAGCTCTTTTAAGTTTTGGGTAAAAGCTTGGGTATACTATAAATGGAATAGTGAATTTTTCAGAAACTTTGAACATTCATTACTAAATCAATTTAACAATAAAAATAGTTGTTTAAAGTTCTATTTAATGCTTCCTCAACTTTTATGACCCTTAAATAATTTCAATAATCATCTTCATCCTTCTCCGTATGTTATACTTAAGATATTTGGTTCAAGAGAGTTTAATATACTGATTAATGCCAACGTTTTTGCTCTGTTTTACCCATTTATGTAGGCTAAGATGAAGTCTGGCGACAAGAAATCATTGGATAAGCACAAGGACATTGATCACATCTCACATCCACTTCACAATTACATTGTGTTAAACTTGTGAAATTCATATCACCATAGCACATTTTCCTATGGCTTCTTAAATTATACTTTTTTGTGAATTTATACATACATGGAGATGCATATGATAGGGAAGCATGCTTGCGCTAAAGTAGTACATTTATGAGGTTGATAGTGTATATTTTGCTCTATTTCATCAACTTTGGTTTTTATAGATTTTCTTATTTTGTTAGGATGTTGAAGCATGCCACTTAAAGTACATGTGGAGCTATTTAAAATGGAACACAATGTTTTAGAAGTTGAGAATGAGTGCAACAAGCAAGGTTCACCAACTTGGACCGATAACTGAACTGGCCAAAACAGTGGGTCAAATCGGAGTCAGACTAGGGGTCAGACCGGTGAGGAATAAAAAAATTAAAAAATATATCTTAATATTCCAAAATTCTAAAATTGAAAATTCCAAAAACTAAGTAGTAAATTCCATTTTTAACAATATAACAATTACCAA